>CM038675.1:498919010-499169784 GCA_021605145.1 Aegilops bicornis
CTCCGGTGCAGCGTATGGTGCACGGTAACCCTCAAGACCACAACATCGTGGTGGACGTGGACGTTTACTCGATCAAGACTTAATCTATCATCGACCTTCACATCCACCGGGACGACGCAAGGCATTTGAGCTCCAATTCGTGGAGGAAGAGTAAGGCATGAGAGATTTGCGGTGGCGCATACCGAGTCCCTTTGGAGCCGAGCAAGTGCAGTTCCATGTCCTACTTTACTCTCGCCGCCGACTGCAACGTAACACTTCGAGGGTGCTATTGGGCTATCGGACATGTAGACGGTGAAGCCGGACGAAAGCCATGCTTTTAGGATTAATTTTAACATTGCATATAATTGTATGGATTTGAGGTTTCATAGTTAAGGGTATCTCGTTGTGGAGAAAGTAATTTTAGTGTGCTATCCGGGGCCATTATCCACGGATGACAAGCGTTCGTGATACATCCACATACCTTTTGAGCGGCGGATTTTGATACGCCTTCCGGTTGTTGATGCCCTAGATGGCCAGATGTTCGCCCACCACCCCATAACGTACCCACGGTGAGCTAACTCATGAGCTGGTAAGTTACAGTTACGTGGACATGGCTAGTCGACTCTAGACACGATGAAGCCCACAAGTGCAGCAAAAGCCAAAAACTTAAATCGAAACTCATGAAATTCCACCGCTAGCAAGGCCCATGCCCATGGGCACCGCTCGGACAATTGCCATTTTCCTCTCCACAAGCACACACCCAAAGTGTCCTAACCCTATTTCATACAAACACATGCAAAGTATGCCTGGCCATACGATATAGCATAAAATTCTAGCATTTTCTGACATCGGACATCCACATTGTTCATTTGAAACAGTCAAACAATTCAAATTTTACCTAAATAAACATAAAAACTTGAATATAAACATACATGAGCGGTTGGCAAGGCCACCATTCTCTCGCTTGGTCGCTTCCCCTTGGGGGTCTCTATGCATGTCCACGGCTGCACGCCTGCGATGGGCCATAAGTTGTTGTTCGTCATGCCGCTGTCATCGTTTGAGCCGGAGGACGAGGACGAGCTAAGGGGGTGGTGCGGTTCGGGCCCTACTGGTGGACTCGAGTGGCTCTTCCTACGCTACTTCCTTATGCCGCACGCACCTTTTCGCTGACAAGGCGCGCCCAGGGGCCACATGAGAGCTGAGGCGTTTCAGTGACGCTTGGCCGGGCGGGCCTGCGCCTCCGCTGAGGTGTAAGAGACCGCCAGATTAGTGGCTGAGGCGGTCAAGATTGACATCTCGGCCAGCTGTCACACGGCTGGCTGTGGCTGGGCGGAGGGGGGTGCGGGTGCAAGCACCAACACCCAGCTGCTCGTAGCAGGGCCGACATCGCTGGCGGTGTCGGGTGCCACGCTGCCGCGCTCCGCGCCATAAATAGCAGAGAGTTTAACAAGGCGGCATCGGGCCGCCATGAGGACGAGTTATTTACCCGATACTTTTCAAACGTATCTATAATTTTTTGGTTGGTTTTATGTTTTTATATTATCATTTCTATATATTTTATACCATTTTACATTATTTTTTATGAACTAAGGCCCCGTGTTAGTTCCCTCGCTTTTATGCTTGTTTTTGGTTTATCAGAAATCAATATCTACGGAGGTCAAAAATATCGCTGTCAATGACGACAGTGAGGCCTTCTATGGGCATGAGGGGCCCTGTGGCGCTTCTTCCGCCACTTCTTCACCCGCAGGTTCTCCGCCCAGATCAATGCTCATGCGTATGCCTCCTTCGCCGATGTAAAGAGCGGGGTGGCCACCAAGACTGGAAGAAGGTGGAGGGCTATCGGCGCCGCTTAGATCTTCATGGACGCTGCTGCGATCAATCCGCCTCGACGATCCTCAAGCGCCCAACTCTTAGAAGAGCCTCGAGGGGGCCATAAGAGGCTTACCGACCCACGAGTGGAGCCTGTCCCGGAGCTGGATTGCCGCGCACGGGTCGCGAACTGGCCGGGGGCGGCGATCGCCAAGGAGTTCCCTGGGCAGCGATTGTTCTGCTCCAGCAAGACTGCGCAACTCACGTGGCAGCTCAATGGTGCGTGAGGATCCCATGAGGTCAAGACGTCTGCCGCCTAACGCTACCAAGAGCCAATGGGGCCCCGGGTCCTTGCTCACTGGCCCCTCGAGGGACCTCCTCCCCGAGGGCCGCAGAGATCCCCGCCAGACATGCCCACGAGGAGAAGGCAGAGCTTGGTCAGCAGTGATGCCCGCTTCGATGAATCTGGGGGCTTAGGTTGACCGGGCGAGGCTGCCTCGCAGGAACCCTTCTATCATGGTGCCGCCCTCCAAAGACAAGACAATGTATGTAGGGCTCGGAGGAGACTAAGGAGAAGGATGGCAAATAGCCGAAAGCCCCACCACACCACCGCCTTTCGGGCGATTTCGAGGACGACGACGACGACGATGATGCGGGTGAGCGCCCCAGCGGCGCTTCCAGGGCATGCCGGCTGCAGTGGAGAGCGGGCCAAGACCATGCTGCCACCACTGTGCACCCATGGTGGGGGCAATTCCGGCGAGGCCGTGGTCGCACTTCCACGTTGGCCGAAGTCCTCCAAGGGCCTCCCAAGACCCCGCCAAGGATGGACACTCAATTGGGCCCACAGTGAGGCCAACCCCGGATGGTGCCGGGGTGACACACGAGGGTGGCGGCGGTGAATCGTCCCGTCACGCTGAGAAGAAGCGGAAGTGGAACGCGCACGACGTGTAAGTTTCTTGGGATCACTTTGCGCTTAGCGCCTGCGGATTTGGCGCGGCTTTAGCCGAGCCTTCATGCCGATGCAGGTGCTCCGGCGACGACCCGTGAGGTGAAGAAGAAGAAGACGCCGGGCTGAAGACACCTCCCACCCTCGAAGAGGCGCTGCCGCCCGACCTCGAACCCTCAGGCGGCGTGAAGATCTTTGCGCCCATGCACTGCAACGGGCGCCTCGAGCTCGCCAGAGCGCCCAAAGACCCCTCCCGGAGCTGGCTGGTGAGGGAGGGTGCCGACCATCCCTTCCGCCACGCCACCGCCCTGTGGGTCACTTCCAGGATGGGAGGCGCGCCCAAGACCGAGACCTCCGCGAGCACGGGCATGAAGATCGGGGAGGACTCAGGCGACTTTTTCACCATGGCGCCCGGTGTCCTGGGCGCCGGGTCCTAGGCCGCACCTCGCTGCACAGGTGAGCTATGGCACTGCCTCAGCCGCTGGGCTCGCCGATGCTCAAGCCGCGCTTGATTGGCTTGGGGCAGACTCTCCGGGACGCCGAGGCGCCGCCAAGGAGCGCTGGACCTCACAAAATGCCTGGTGGTACCTGCCTGACGCTGGCTCCTGTGCTGCCCAGACGGGACCAAGGCTGCCATTATGAGAGGAACAGGAGGTCGCCGAGGCGAAAGTGGCTCGCGAGGTCGCTGTCACGAGGCCGAGGCAGCCACCAAGTGTCGCACTCGGAGGTGGAGGCCAGCTTGAAGGGGATCTGTGACGAAAGGGTCAGCAGATGTGAAGTGGCTCTAGCCGCAGGAGAGCGATTCATGGCGATTGCGAGGCGAGGCTCAAGCGACCAGAATCGGACCTCGAGGCAGTGACGACCGAGGAGGCCAAGGAAAGTGAGCGCTTGGAGGCCTTAAAGCGCCAGGTGACTGACGCCCAGGAATCCCATGCGAAGCATGTCTCCGAGGTCAACGATCAGCTGGACGCCGGGGAGAAGAAGATCTCAGTGGATGCTGCCATGAGGGCAACAGGATCGCTCTGCGCCTCATCGCTTGAGCTTCAAGGCACTTCAGGCCCTAAGTTCGATCTCACGAGAGGAGCTTGAGGCCCCGATACGCCTCTAACGTATCTATAATATTTGATTGTTCCATGCTATTATATTATCTGTTTTGGATGTTTTATATGCATTAATATGTTATTTTATATGATTTTGGGACTAACCTACTAACCTAGAGCCCAAAGCAAGGCTTTCTATTTTTTTTCTTGTTTTAGAGTTTCGCAAGAAAGGAATACCAAACGGAATACAACTTTCATGATGATTTTTCTTGGACCAGAAGACACCCACGAGACTCCACGAGGCGGCCACAAGGGTGGAGGACGTGCCTGTGGGGTAGGGCGCCCTCACCTTGTGGGGCCCCTGCACCCCCGACCTAGATCTTCCTCCTATATATATATTCTCATATACCCCCAAAACTTCCTGGAGAGCCATGAAACCACTTTTCCAATCAGTCGCAACCTTCTATACCCATGAGATCTCATCTTGGGGCCTTTTTCGCATCCTCGCCGAGGGGGGATTCGATCACGGAGGGCTTTCTACATCAACACCATTGCCTCTCCGCATCAAGCGTGAGTAGTTTATCACGTATCTCACGGGTCCATAGCTAGTAGCTAGATGGTTTCTTCTCTCTCGCTTTGATTCTCAATACAAAGTTCTCCTCGATGTTCTCGTAAATCTATTCGATGTAATACTCTTTTGGCGTGTGTTTTCCGAGATCCAAATGAATTGTGGATATATGGTTAGCTTATCTATGAATATTATTTGAATCTTCTCTGATTCTTTTATGCATGATTTGATATCTTTGCAAGTCTCTTCGAACTATCGATTTGGTTTGGCCAACTAGATTGGTTTTTCTTGCAATGGGAGAAGTGCTTAGCTTTTTGGGTTCAATCTTGCGGTGCTCGATCCTAGTGACGTATAGGGAACCGGCTACATTTTGTATTGTTGCCATCGAGGATAAAAATATGGGGTTTTCTATCATATTGTTTGAGTTAATTCCTCTATATCATGTCTCCTTGCTTACAGGCGTTATCTGCTCTTTATGAACTTAAACTCTAGATGCATGCTGGATAGCGGTCGATGTGTGGAGTAATAGTAGTAGATGCAGTAATCGCTCGTCTCACTTGACGCTTACGTTGATGCCTATATTCATGATCATTGTCTTAGATATCATCATAATCTTTGGCGCTTTTCTATCAATTGCTCGGCAGTAATTTGTTCACCCATCGTGAATATTTTCTATCTTGAGAGAAGCCTCAGGGAAACCTATGGCCCCAGGTCTATTTCTTCCATCATATAAGTTTCCGGGTCTACAATTTCAGTTTCGATTTACTTTCTTTGTAATCTTTTACTTTCCGCTCCATAAACCAAAAATACCAAAAAATATTACTTTACCGCTTATCCATCTCTGTCAGATCTCATGTTGCAAATAACTGTGAAGGGATTGACAACCCCTTTACCGTGTTGGGTGCAAGGTTGGTGTTTGTTTGTGCAGGTATTCGGTGGCTTGTTGCGTTGTCTCCTACTAGATTGATACCTTGGTTCTCAAAAGCTGAGGGAAATACTTTACTCTACTTTCATCGTGCATCATCCTTTCCTCTTCAAGGAAAACCAATGCAAGCTCAAGAGGTAGCAGGTGAAGGATTTCTGGCCATTGCTAAGCCGGGAGATCTATGCTAAGCCAAGACATACCAAGGTACCCATCATAAACTCTCATTCCTCAGATTACATTATTTGCCATTCGCCTCTCGCTTTCCTCTCCCCACTTCTAAAAAACAATTTTCAAAAAGATTCGCCTTTTCTTTGCCCCTCTTCCGCTTTGTGTTCTTCGCTTGCTTTTTTTGTGTGCCCGTGGTGTTTAAAATGTCATAGCTCTCATGGCTAGTCTCTCCCATTATCGTGAGTACTGTGATAATCAAGTCCTCAACTTCAAACAAAGGGAAGGAGAAAATTTGAAAGATGCTTGGTATAGAATTTGCAATGCTCAAAACAGATCTACTCGAAAACACCCATCGATGTGCTTCTTCGTAATTTTTATGGTAGGCTACTCCTTGGAATAGATATGTTCTAGATACCATTACATGAGGAAATTTCTTGGGGAGCCATACTTTGATTCTTATAATGCTATGATAGATTTGTTAGGTCCCCATCTCTTTGGTTAACGGCATCGCTTTTAAATTTGGAGCATGTGATGCAAAGACTTGATATTATTGGAGAATAAAATTGCTATCGTTGAGTTGATTGAAAATTTGGATAAAAGATTCATAATCAGATTACGTTAATATGGATCTAAAGTAGGAGTTACTCTTAAAGAACCTTAGGAAAAGGAACCAATAGTTAATTAAAAGATAGATCAAGATTCTACTAGAATTGAAAAGCTAGAAGATACTATTACCAACTTGGGTTCCGCTTTTTCCTCCGTTAAAACTACTTCAAAATCTTCCTCCTACCAAGATTGCCAAGTTTACTTATGTTCATAAGAATAAGGGTGAATCTTGTAGTAAAGACAATGAAGATCTCAAATCAATTAGTATTCAAACCCAATTTTCTCGATATTATTAAGGAAACTATTGTCACGAAAGTGAATCTCTTGATTTCTTGCCTAGGAGTTTGACTCATTTATAAAACCAAAGAATCTCCTAAAAGTCATAAGTGTGTGATCAAAGACTTGCATTCCAAAGATTATAATACTTAGATCTATTCGTGTTTTATGCCTAGCTAAGGGTGTTAAACAATAACGCTTGTTGCGAGGCAACCCAATTTTATTTTTGTTCTTGCTTTTTAGGTCCTGTTTTGCAATAAATATTTCATCTAGCCTCTGTTTAGATGTGGTTTTGTGTTTTAATTAGTGTTTGTGCCAAGTAAGACCTTTGGGATAGCCTACAGTAGTGATAGTTAATTTGATCTTTGCTGAAAAACATAAAATTTTACGCCACGAAAAAAATTATCATTTTTAGCTGGAGAGTGCTTTTTTAGTTGATTCTTTTTGCAGATGATTAATAGATAAATTACCTAGGAATTCCTAATTTCTCAGGATTTTTAGAGTGATAGAAGTATTAGAAATATTCAGATTGCTACAGACGGTTCTGTTTTTGACTGATTCTGTTTTTCGCCTGTTGTTTGCTTATTTTGATGCATCTATGGCTAGTATCGAGGGGTATGAACCATGGAAAAGCTGTAATACAATATATATTACACCAATATAAATAAAGAATGAGTTCACGACAATACCAAAAGTGGTGATTTATTTTCTTATACTAACGGAGCTACGTAGATTTTCTCATTGAAGTTTTGTGTTGTGAAGTTTTCAAGTTTTGGGTAAGGGATTTGATGGACTATGGAGTAAGGAGTGGCAAGAGTTTAAGCTTGGGGATGCCCAAGGCACCCCAAGGTAATAGTCAAGGAGGCCAAAGAGCCTAAGCTTGGGGATTCCCAAGGCACGCCAAGGTAATATTCAAGGAGGTTCAAGGAGGCCAAAGAGTTTAAGCTCTGGGATGCCCCCGGAAGGCATCCCCTCTTTCGTATTCGCTTATCGGTAACTTTACTTCTGAGGCTATATTTTTATTCACCACATGATATGTGTTTTGCTTGGAGCGCCTTGTATGGATTTGAGTCTTTGCTTTTTAGTTTTCCACAATCATCCTTGATGTACACACCTTTTGGGAGAGACACACTTGTATCGTGATTTATTAGAATGCTCTATGTGCTTCATTTATATCTTTTGAGCTAGGCAATTTTGCTCTAGTGTTTCACTTATATCTTTTTAGAGCACGGCGGTGGTTTTATTTTATAGAAATTGATGAACTCTCATACTTCACTTATATTATTTTGAGAGTCTTTTGAACAACATGGTAATTTGGTTTGGTTATAAAATTAGTTCTAATATGATAGGCATCCAAGAGGGATATAATAAAAACTTTCATATGAAGTGCATTGAATACTATGAGAAGTTTGATTCCTTATGATTGTTTTGAGATATGAAGATGGTGATATTAGAGTCATGCTAGTAAGTAGTTGTGAATTTGAGAAATACTTGTGTTAAAGTTTGTGGAGTCCTGAAAGTGCATGCACTTATGGTGAATCGTTATGTGATGAAGTCGGAGCATGATTTATTTATTGACTGTATTCCTTATGAGTGGCGGTCAGGGACGAGCGATGGTCTTTTCCTACCAATCTACCCCCTAGGAGCATGCACGTAGTACTTTGTTTCAATGACTAATAGATTTTTGCAATAAGTATGTGAGTTCTTTATGACTAATGTTGAGTCCATGGATTATACACACTCTCACCTTTCCGCCATTGCTAGTCTCTAGTAATCACCGCAACTTTTTCGCCGTACCATAAACCCACCACATATCATTCCTCAAAATAGCCACCATACCTACCTATTATGGCATTTCCATAGCTATTCCGAGATATATTGCCATGCAACTTTTCACTGCTCCGCTTATTATGACACGCTTCATCATTGTCATATTGCTTGCATGATCATGTAGTTGACATCAGATTTGTGGCAAGGACACCGCTTATCATTTTTTATACATGCCATTTTGATTCATTGCACATCCCGGGTACACCACCGAGGCATTCACATAGAGTCATATTTTGTTCTAAGTATCGAAGTTATAATTTTTGAGTTGTAAGTAAATAAAAGTGTGATGATCTTCATTATCGAGCATTGTACCAAGTGAAGAAAGGATGATGGAGACTAGGATTCCCACAAGTTGGGATGAGAGACCCCTGACCTAAAAAATATAAAAATATAAAAGAGGCCAAAAAAATGAGAGAAGACCCAATAAAAAATGAGAGAAAAAGAGAGAAGGGACAATGTTACTATCCTTTTGCCACACTTGTGCTTCAAAGTAGAACCATGATCTTCATGATAGAGAGTCTCCTATGTTATCACTTCCATATACTAGTGGGAATTTTTCATTATAGAACTTGGCTTGTATATTCCAATGGCTTCCTCAAAATGCCCTAGGTCTTTGTGAGCAAGCGAGTTGGATGCACACTCACTTAGTTTCTTTTTGAGCTTTCATAAACTTATAGCTCTAGTGCACCCGGTGCATGGAAATCCCTACTCACTCACATTGATATCTATTAATGGGCATCTCCATAGCCCGTTGATACCTCTAGTTGATGTGAGACCATCTCCTTCTTTTTGTCTTCTCCACAACCACCGCTCATTCCACCTATAGTGCTATGTCCATGTCTCACTCATGTATTGCGTGAAAGTTGAAAAGGTTTGAGAACATCAAAAGTATGAAACAAATTGCTTGGCTTGTCATCGGGGTTGTGCATGATTTGAATATTTTGTGTGATGAAGATGGAGCATAGCTGCACTATAAGGATTTTGTAGGGATAAGCTTTCTTTGGCCATGTATTTTGAGAAGACATAATTATTTTGTTAGTATGCTTGAAGTATTATTGTTTTAAGTCAATATTAAACTTTTCTTTGAGTCTTACAGATCTGAACATTCATGCCACAATAAAAGAGAAGTACATGAATAAATATGTTAGTAGCATTCCATATAAAAAATTCTGTTTTTGATTATTTACCTACCGAGGACGAGTAGGAATTAAGCTTAGATGCTTGATACGCCTCCAACGATCTATAATTTTTGATTGTTCCATGCAATTATATTATCTGCTTTTGGATTTTTATATGCATTAATATGCTATTTTATATGATTTTTGGGACTACCTATTAACCTAGAGCCCAAAGGTCGGGCTTTTATTTTTTTCTTGTTTTAGAGTTACGCAGTAAAAAGGAATACCAAATGGAGTCCAAACGGAATAAAACTTTCATGATGATTTTCTTGGACCGTAAGACACCCACGAGACTTGGAGTGTAAGTTATAAGAGCCACGAGGTGGCCACACGGGTGGAGGGCGCGCCCCCGACTTTGTGGGCCCCTCGGTGACCCCCTGACCTAGATCTTCCTCCTATATATTCTCATATACCCCAAGAACTTCTGGGAGAGCCACAAAACCACTTTTCCACTGCCGCAACCTTCTGTACACATGAGATCCCATCTTGGGGCCGTTTCTCATTGTCCCCGCTTCTGAGAGGGATTCGATCATGAAGGGCTTCTACATCAACACCATTGCCTTCTCCGATGAAGCGTGATTAGTTTACCATGCACTCCACGGGTCCATAGCTAGTAGCTAGATGACTTCTTCTCTCTCTTTGATTCTCAATACAAAGTTCTCCTCGATGTGCTTGGAGATCTATTCGATGTAATTCTCTTTTGCGGTGTGTTTAACGAGATCCGATAATTTGTTGATTTATGATTATCTTATCTATGAATAGTATTTGAATATTCTCTGAATTATTTTATGCATGATTTGATATCTTTGCAAGTCTCTTCGAAATATCGATTTGGTTTGGCCAACTAGAGTGGTTTTTCTTGCAATGGGAGAAGTGCTTAGCTTTGGGTTCAATCTTTATGCGTTTCGATCCCAAAGGATGTATCGGGAACCAAGACGTGTTGTATTGTTCCAATCGAGGAAAAAAGATGGGGTTTTCATCATATTGCTTGAGTTAATTCCTCTACATTATGTCATCTTGCTTACATGCTATTCGCTCTTTTATGAACTTAATACTCTAGATGCATGCCGGATAGCTACGATATGTGGAGTAATAGTAGTAGATGCGGTGATCGCTTTCGGTTCACTTGAAATGTACGTGATGCCTATATTCATGATCATTGCCTTTAGATATCGCCATAACTTTGCGCTTTTCTATCAATTGCTTCTAAAGTAATTTGTTCACCCACCGTAATATTTTCTATCTTGAGAGAAGCCTCTAGTTAAACTATGGCCCCCGGGTCTATTTTCCATCATATAAGTTTCCGATCTACAATTTCAGCTTCCGATTTACTTTCTTTGCAATCTTTTACTTTCCTTTCCATAAATAAAAAATACCAAAAATATTACTTTACCGTTTATCCATCTCTATCAGATCTCACGTTGCAAATAACCATGAAGGGATTGACAATCCCTTTATTGCGTTCGGTGCGAGGTTGGTGTTTGTTTGTGCAGTATTCGTGGCTTGCTGCGTTGTCTCCTCAATCGGATTGATACCTTGGTTCTCAAAAAGTCGGGGAAATACTTACTCTACTTTGCTGCATCACCCTTTCCTCTTCAAGGGAAAAACCAACGCAAGCTCAAGAGGCAGCACCCCCCTTTAGCTTGTGATGTCGATTATGCCCAGCTCTCCACCAAGCTCATGGAGCGACTCGAGGACGGGGCCCAGAAGGAGGACGACATCCTGGAAGAAGAATGTTATGATTTCTTCGCGGGCAGCGTAATTCGCATTCTCACCACCTCCTTCTCCGCAACCCCTCCTTCGACTTTTAGCAAGGTGTTAGGCCCCGCCCTCGCAGAGTCTCAAGCGACACCGTGGGAAGAGAACGCCAACACGTGCATAGGTAGGTTTTATTGCAGCAGGTGGCGGGAGCCTAATAAGGCCAGCAACAACCTTCATCAACGCCGCAGTGATGCTCCTCTTGAAGTTTTCTTTAATTGTCCTTGTATTAGATTGAAGCTGCCTCGCGGGAGGCATGATGCCATAGTTTTATTTGTTTGAACATTTAATGTTTGTAGGTGAATGTCATGCACCCGTGGGGTTTCCTTCCGTATTAGTTTTTCCTCTTGTGTGCCTTTGGTGCTCTATGCTCGGCAGGGCTCAACTCTGCGTGCCTCACCATCGCTGGGATGTCGTTACATGCCTAAACATGGCGGCAAGGTGAGGGGTTTCGAGTTAGTGAAGGCTCTCGAGGCGCGATGCTCGTGGAGTCCCCCTTGACGCCAAGGTGGCCGTATGTAGGAAAACAATAGTGTTGGTGAGGATGCCCCTAGGTGCCCAAACTTAGTTTTCAAGGGCGCTGCCATGGGTCCGTTGCTTGTGGGGTGCACCTTACAAAAGCCCGACGATCCATTCCCCGAGGGGAACTCAGGCAAAAAGTTTCATTGAACGACATGCACTCACGAGCTTATGCATGGGCGCATGCGAGATTAGACAACAATGACCTTGGTGGGGGTGACATGCATCGGGAGCAGTGCCTGCGCCGTGCAGCCCGCACCTTGGGATTTTCAAGTGGCTGGACTAACCCGAGCACAAGCACCGTGGTCCAGCCCCGCCGCTGCTAGGCACATGAGGGAGTTGTGAGCGATGCCTAAAAGAAGGTAAGCGGCCTGCCCAGTGTGGGGCGGGTTATACTGAGGTTGGAGTGGTTCGTGGGCGCCTCGCCTGAATATACACCAACACAGCAGCATGGGGCTTCCACTTAGATGTGGGCATGATCATAGATTGATCAAGCCCGCCAGCCGCTGGGCATGGGGCTTCCACTTGGGCGTGGGCAGGAGCTCTATTCGAGAGTCTCCGGTGTGTACAACCCTATTTCATTCAGACGCTGCGGATGTGCACGATGTAACTTATGGATGTGTTGGATGCTCATGAGCCAGCTGGGCCTGTGGAGATCCTTCCTCGGCCTCAGCGGTTGCGCCTAGTTCTCGCTGCAGTTCATGCTTGTGCAACCTGTGACATGGGGGCGACCCGCGTCGGATGGTTATCCCGAGGCCATGGCATGAAGAGTTCAGGCACCAAGGATCCAAATGAGGTACGTGTACAGGACCAGCCCGTTAGACAGAGCTCGGCCACTTGGGTTTAGTGACGCTGCAGGGACGGACCCGAGCATAGACGCCGCACCAAGTTTCTCCATGGGATGATCAAGGAAGAGTCACGGGCGTGCGGCGCCCGAGGTGGAAAAAGAACCAAGCTCAAAAATTATGGAAACCAGGTCGCCACCTTAAACACCCACCGCGACGGCTCCATGAGAGGGCAAGACACCAACGATCTCTCGTGAGGTGACATGCACGCTGAAGGGCCCACGAGCCATAGCTCGACTGGCCAGGTTTATCGTCACCGCAGTAGATGGACCCGAGCACGTATTACTGTGCCAGCCCCCTACCATGGAGCACCAAGAGAAGGGACTACGAGGGCACGATGATCTCAATGGCGGCTAAGCACCAATCACAGGGTTAAGCAAGAGGGATAAACTCATTAAAGCACAACTAGGTTCACTACATAGCCAAAAGTACGGAGGCCGGAGGGACCCACTCGATCGCCTAGAGGATGATGCAGCTGTGGGCGCCTCAATTGAACAAACCAAAAGTCACTCGGTACCGATGCTGCCGGAGCATCGGGTAGCCGGGCGGTTGCCTCACGGGGTCCGCTTAGAGGCCGGGCGGTTCTTGAGGCCTTTTGGAAGATCGTGAGGGGCTGAAGCCTCACGAGACGCCAACGTGAGTCGCGTGAAGCGCGGGTAGGTGGCACCCATGTTCAGCAGGCCGAAGGGCATGGAGACATAGTTGGTGAAGATGCCCCTGCTTCAGCCGACACACAACGGCTAGAAGATGTCCTGGGAGCCGGCCCTGTTGAGGCCCACGATGTCGACACATTACGCGCTGCCGCTACCCGCTGGGAGCGGCAAATGAGCCGACGGGCGCTGGTGGGGCGACGCCACCGCCCATGGCCCGCGCTTCAAGCTTGTGGATCTCCGGGTGATGAACTCTTGTGCTCCTAGCGCCTTGTGCCGTGTTTTTCTTGCGGGGCTCGCGTCGAAGCACGCCCCCAAGTAGTGCCCGAGCACCTCCCTCATCACACTGGTCAGGTCAGATGCTCTCTAGGTGGAAGCCCCCGAGCCTGCCATGAGGGAGACATCGGGCGCGCCTTCCTATGCGGGAGGAAGGTAAGCTTCATGGCAAGCGTGGCGCTCGATGTGTTGCCGCCAGCCGCTTTCTTCGCCTTTTAGGGCGACCCTTTGGGAGGAGTTGCTTCCTCTTTGCATGCCGGCCTTAGAGGCGCTGCATCGCCTTTCATTGCCGGAGTTTTCAAATGCAGCGCCCAAGATGGAGCAAACTGCATCTTTCTCGTTGTAGGCGATGGTGATGACGCCGCTACATCCTGGCATCTTGAGGACATTGTAGCCATGTTGTTTACCACCATGAACTTGGCGAGGGTAGGGTACCCCAGGATGACATTGTATGGGGCCAACGTGGGCCACGTCAAAGTCAATGAGCTCAGCGTGGTAGTTTTCATGGGTGCCGAAGGTGACTGGGACGCGCACCTGCCCAGGGGAACGACCGAGCCATCGGTCACCCCCGAGAAGGCCTTGTGGGCATCAGCTGATCGTAGGGCACTTGGAGCGTCTCGAAGGTCATGATGGAGATCACGTTGAGGCCAGCGCCTGGCCGATGAGAGTCTTGGTGACGCATTTATGTTGCCGATGGTGGGATTGCACATCATGGGGAGCGCGCCAACTCGGGCCGAGCACCGAGGTGGTCCTGGAGTCGAAGATGATGGGCGCATCACGACCACTTGAGGGGCCGCAGACAGCCTCAACTCCTGGAGGGCATCATTCACCTCACGAGAGAACCGCTGAAGAGGCGGTTAGACATGGGAGCCTCGAGCCCGCCGACGATGCAGTGCTATCGCGCATGAGGCTACTGTAGCCCCCAGCCCTCATCTTGCTGGTTGTTATCGCCCTCCCAGGTGGAGTCTGCACGCGTGAAGGTCCACGCTGTTCCTTAGGGCGCGGCCTCACGAGGCTCATCACACCAGCGCCGCATGAGGCTGATCGCGCCAGCCACCTCGCGAGGCTGGTCATGCCAGCTGCGGCGGGGTTGCGTTGTCCCACCGCCTCCACCATGGCCACCTCCGCGCCAAAGCCACGCATCCCCGCGGTCGGGCGGGCGCCCAAGCACTCATTGCGGAGCGCCTTTGAGCTCGTGGTCATTGCCGGTTTTGTGGGAGCGCATGTTGTGGTAGACGAAAACAAGCAGCCATCCTTGACGGGATCACGCGGTCGCGCCGTGCTTCTTCTCAGGATCAGCCGCCAACACGGTGGAGCCCTTACGCTTCACTTCCTTGGCTTTGGCCTTCTTGTCGTTGGGCTCGGTTTCGGGGTTGTTGAGGACGAAGAGGCGGCCCTCTTCTGCCTTGGCGCACTTATCAGCCATGTTTAACAGCTCTAGCGCCATACTCAGATCGTCGTTGATGTCGAGCTTCTCGCTCATCCTGGCAACCGTGACGCCATTGGTGAATGCCGAGATGATGGATTCGGCCCGAGGCCTTCGGGATCTTGTGGTGCACTTGGGTGAAGTGCTGAATGTACGGCGAGGGTCTCGCCAGGCAATCGCTTCACACATCGCATGTCGCTGATGGTGAGGGCGCAGCCAGAGTGCCATGGAAGTTGGTGATGAACCGCTTATGGAGCTCAATCCATCAAGAGATTGACTCGGCAGATTCTTTAGCCAAGAGCATGCGCCATCCTTGAGGGCCATGGAAAACCAGTTCGCCATGACCTTGTCGCCGCTGTCACGCCTTTGATGCTCAACAAGATAGAGTCGAGGAACTCCGGGGTCGTGGGATGTCGCAGAAGCGCCGTGGCAGCTCTAGCTTGAACTTGATCGCCAAACCACCCGACGCAGCTCGGGCGAAAGTGAACGCCTGGAGCTGGGTGCCTGTGGCGGCGCTGCATGGGCAGCGTGGTCTTGGTGCCCCGCCGCGATTTCTTGGACGCACGGGGCCTCGAGCTTGGCGCCGCTGGCTCGGGGAGCACACGTGTCGAGTGGCGCATGGTGCACAATCTGGCATCTAGCTTCATCTTGGGCTAGCATAGGCGCTCCACGCGGTGGGTCGCCCGACCGCGCGTCGTGCCGAGGCTCGGCATGGTCACCGCGCAGGGGAGGAGGTGGAGGCGTGTCGTGCGCCATGTCACCAACATAGACGGCGGTGGACGGAGCAGGCGGAGGGCGCCGGCCACGCCTGCTGCTTTGACGAAGCTCGACGATGCTGCCAAGCCGGTGTCGAGTTTTGTTGGCGTGGCGGTAGCACAAAGAGTTTCGCGCGCCATGAGCAACAATGTGGCTGCATGATACCATCGCCCACGACGAAAGCGGCAAGTAGGATGGGGCCATAGTGTGGCGCATCAAGGCATAGCAAAGGCGGTTGTCATGTCGCATGCAGGGGGGCATGGAGGAGTCCTGCTGCTCGTGAGTAGCAGGGTCAGTGGCGGCGGTGGCCGCGACCGAGGTGGAGTGGCAACGGTCGCCATGGCCTGCGGGCTCTGTCGAGGCAACGCGAGCCACTCGGCACTCGGCACGAACACGGCGAGCATCAGCCATGGAGCTGGTGGAGCGGGAGCGGGTGCCAGAGCTGGCTTAAAGAACTACGCCACACCCCCTACCAAGCGCCAAGAAAATTTTGGAATCGGGCCCGGGAACCAAAAAGGTTCAAACTCTTGTGCTTGATGAACTCCGCTTAAGCTCCTACCTCCCCGCTTTCACAGCCCCACGGCGATGCTCCAAAGATGCTCGAAAGTTAGAAGGAAGATGAACAATGACATGACAGCTTACCTGTGTTCGGGCCACCTTTTGGCAAAGGTAAGACCCTACTCCGCTTTGTGGATGGATTGCCTCATGAGGGAGGATGAGTGTGAGGATACAAGGGAAAGTGTGAGGCCTCCGGAGGATCTGCTCTCTCCATGGTGGTGCTCTCCTATACTTATACCGCCCCGCCCCTCTTCCCCAGAAAACACTAGGCGGGCAGGATTGCCACAACGGCCAATTTGAAGGGGAACATGAGTACAACTTATCCCGACTAAAGGTGGTCTTCGCCTGCTAAAGCTTCCTGCCATGACGCGCCGGTGGGCTCGATGATGACCTTTCGCCATGCAGCCCGCTGTCTCGGTCTTCTTGCACCAAAGTGGCAACCTTTGGGGATTGCCTCGGGAACCGGTGCGCTGTCCATTCTCCCTTAGCACAAAACAGGAAAACCTCCTCATCCATGACTTCCGGCGCCTATCTGGCTGCGCCCGTCGCCACATGCGTCACCCACATGAAGACGCAGGGCCGCGTGACTTCGCCATCTGATCCTTGGTCCATACGCCTCAACGGGGCCCCGGAGGCAGCCTCGAAGCTGCTCGCGAGGCTCGCCAGTCAGGCACCTCGCGAGGGGACGCCTCGCGAGGGCCTAGCTCATGAAGTCCAAAGGTGGGCCTGCTTTGGGCCCCTTGGTAACGCCATGTTGGGTCATAGGCAGTGATGGGCCTGGTACCCCAGCCCCACGGGCCCGGTTGTAGCTAGGTAGCCATAATCCCATCAAACAAAAACTACTCCTACTTTAATTAATGTACATGGCCTGTAACACTCTCAAATTGTTTGTCGTCGCCGTGTCAGAAGCTGGTCTATATATTGCTTCCTTCCTCTCATAGAAATAAGCAATATAAAGTATTTTATTTTGATGTGTATCCTCTCGCTTACGCCACCTTATTACAATCGCATGGACCATAACCATGCATCGCCACCATGTATCCAGGTTTGAGATGCCAGGTGTACCAGATGGACGGTGACATGTTTGACCCCTGTGATGCTACCTGGGTGCGGATGAACACACTTGGAGAGTACTCAGCTTTCATTGGGGACAACTACTCCATAGTGAAAACAAGCTGCCTTCCATGCACGACGCCGACGGCCTCATTGCTCATGAAGAACGAAAAGGCCATTGCTCACCAATAGATTCATATTTTGAATGCCCCTATCCCTGATCTATGTCGCCAGCTTGATGAGTCTCCATCGTGGGGAGCCACACCGAGAAGCTGCAATGATATGGACTCCTCGCTGCCCACCGTTATGGATCATGCCATCTATGAAGAACACGTGGGACTGGAACTACGAGACGAACATGTACCCAGGGATGTACGAACCTGAGTAATGTAGCGCAGTAAGTGAAGTAGCCAGGCACAAATAGTATGAACCTGCATGGCATATAAGCATTTGTCTTACTATCACTAAATGTTGTACGTGCAATGCACTGTGATATTATGATGTACGTGCCTAAGTACTCTACTATATTAATTGCGTGCACATATTAGGTTGGATATTTGTTTACGCAGTATGGTCCGAGACCTTCCAACTAGACGCCCTGGCCTTTCTCCGGGTTGCACTTTTTATATCATTATATACTAGTACTACGTGTGGTCTATGACCTAGAAGTGCAAGAAGTGGAGACGCTCTACCACGATGTTCATGTCCCACTCCTTTCACTAACATGTGGGACATCCAACACATGCCGTGTTTCGCACTCCTCCGTCGTATGAGTTGAAACACTAGCTTTCATCTAAATTAAAAATAAATATAAATCATAAGTGACACTATACCACACGGTTTCCTTGCTCCTTCTCAATATCGGAAAGAATAATTTCATTCCCTGACATGTGGGACGTCGACCATCCCGGGTCCACTTACCATGCACCAAAATTAGAGTGCATCACGCAAAAATTCTAGGGCAGAGTCACCCCGGCCGTCAGCCTACAAAGAATAATGACTAATGAGCCGTCAATCACAGGCCCAACCTTTCCCAATCGTAAGTTGCTCTAAGAAGGAAACCATCATGACTTCTTTGAATTCGCTTCTTGAAGAAAACTACTATACCATCAATACCGCTAGCTACAAGATCGTAGACCATCTGAGTATGAATTGGAGCAAGTACTCTATAATAAGGTACATCCAGTGGGCTATAAGGATTGAACTATTATATTTGTGCTGAGTTGATGAGAGAGAAGGGAAGCAGGCTGCAACACAAACTCCAAGAAACACTGTGAGAGTGTATGGTGGACCATGCATTTGTGAGAATGTAGGTTGACTATATACGTGTTCGCAATTAGGTTGACTATAGGTGAAATGGCAACTCTATATGGACCGTTCTTGGCTATACTTAATGATGCTACAACATGGCTACAACATGCAGGCTGTAGTTTGACAGCCTCATCGCTTCCTACCACATGGTTTGGCCATGCAAGATTTGCATGCATGCATGTCACGCACGTAGTTGTCGGCGTTGTGCAAAATGGGCGACGAGGTTTGCTCGACCGCTGTTGTTCCTCGCGCCGGAAAACAAAAAATCCCAATCCGTGTGAATGTCATGCATGCTTAAATTCCGAGCTAGTGGATGGATGCGAACGTGCCATAACGAACCACCCGCCGGCAAACCAGTTTAGTACATATACGAAGGGACGAGGCAGTTCATCGCCATTACCATGGATTCGCAAGGCGGTTGTGCTTCTTGTCCTCATCCACGTTGGGAGACCTTGGATGACGATCCTTTGGAAGAAATCGTAAGTCGCTTCGACTTCCTCATGTGCGCAAGACTCAACAGTACTTGCACTAAATATTTTAAGACTGTGCGTAAATATGCATGGGAGAAAGTCAGACATGCGTCATCGAGGACGAGGATGTTTCTTGGGGGGGTCTCTCCAGCGCGGCATGGCCGTAGTTGCAAGTTGACACCCTTAAGATGCCGATGTTGAGGGGCACTCAGGTGGCTGCGAGTGCGCCGCTATGACCCGGTTGGATCAATTTATTTACCGGGCGGACGTTGCCGAGTAGATTTAGGACCAGGTCTGGCTCTAAAACTTCAGTGAACACCTGTTAAGCAATGCTCAAAGGCCTAAAAGTATCCCGCTTATCGACACTGTACATTAATAATAGATACCAACTTAAATTCCTATATACTGGTAATTTGCTCTAAAAACTATAGTAGTACTAACTAGTACTGGTAGATGCTCATAATTAATTAAACAAATGCACGGGCGACACAGACACACACACACACAAACTACTAGTACTACTACTTCTCACATGCTGGCCAGACGTAATCGTTCTCTTTGTCGTTCTTGTCGGTGGCACCCTACTGTGGTTGGATATCTGCCCAGCTCTCCTCAGCACCACGCTAACTACCGCTACGATCCTGGCAGGTGGAGGCATCACGGCATGCTGGCCAAACACCATTGTTCTCCTTCCAGGCCTTGTTTGTGACACCCCATCGTGCTTGGATCTCCTCCGAGCTCTCCTCAGCAGCGCGTGCGTCCTCTTCTTTCTTGCGGCGGCGGGACTCTTTTTTTTGAGTGCTTTTCGCCTTTTCTGCCTGCTTGTGTGGCTTTGGCTGCCTCTTGCTCTACCGCCCATTCGGCCTTGGCAGCTTCAAAGTACGCCCAAGTAGGTGTGTGGCCGCGAGCGGGGATGAACTCGGCACGGCAGGATGCCATCGCTTCCTCATTTTGTGTGCGGTTGTGGGCGGCGAGGAACTCGGCGCGGTGGGATGCCATTGCTTCCTTATCAGTTAGTATGCAGCGTGGTGGCATGAACGATGCTTGGAGAGAGCTCAAGGAGTGGCGGACAACCATATAGTGCATTGGTTTGTCAAGAGCTCAAGGACAGATGATGAAGGAAATTTGGATTCTCCTTCAATCCTGGTCATTTATTATCGCAGACAGTTAATTTCCATAGCCTCTGGAAACTGTGTGTGCTGACCCTATTGTGGGTTGCTTTCTGATTGTCCGCCACCCCAACCAAGCGGATCGCGCATGTGCACCATGGTCGAACACCATTCCACGTCCTTATCATCACACCCGTATTTGTAGGAGCATGGTTAATAATATAGCAAACCGCTGGCTATAACTAGTTGCCATGTCATCTATAGCCAATGTAATAGCCAAGATGTATAATAGTTGGCTTTAAGAAAGTACTAGTACTTTGTCAACACATGGTCCGCCTTTCACTCTCACAAACCTTCTTGGAGCTTGTGCTACAGCCGACTTTGTATATGGAAAATGAACCCCGAAAAGTGCCAAATTTGAACACGGTGCTTCATAGGGTGTATGTTGATCGTAGAAAAAAAGTCAAGTGCCACATTAATTCCGTACTTCTGCAAACTACAAGAACAATATACCACCACGCCGCCGTCGACCGCCTCGCCCAATCAAACCCTTCCTCGCCGCACGTTCCTGCTTGAAACGGTCAGCGCTGCTCCAGAACGTCAATGTCGCATTCACGCCCGACGCGATCCCGACATTGCAGCAACGCGATGGTCGAGAGAGCACCATCCATGTGGCATCCCGGAGCAAGCGACTACTTCGCTAACGCATACACCACGATCGTTGGAGATATAACTATTAAGCATAAACCGCCCAGGAGGGGCCGGGTTATACTCATAGTAAGTTATTCATATTGAAGACCATGAAGACAAGGTGTATGGAGCTTTACGGAGGAGATCTAACAAGAAGGCCCAAGGCCCAAAGGCGGGTTAGGGCCTGTAGATGTAAACCGCCATATGATGTATGACTTGTGTTGTAAGATAGGAAAGGGTAGAAACCAAGCTGGACACGTTTATGAGTCGGCCGATTTTCAGAAACCGCAAGGCCAACCTATGTATATAAAGGACTAATTCGACGGCGGTTTAGGGACAAGAAACAATAGATCGAGAGCCAGGCAAAGCGTATTTGCTCCCTGGTCATCGAAACCCTAGCAATTCCACCTCAACTGGATTAGGCTTTTACCTTCACCGCAAGGGACCGAACTAGTATAAACTCCTTGCGTCCTTTGTCCCGCTTTAATCCCTTTAAGCTAACTCACGCTGCAATGGCTCCACGACTAAGTCCTCACACTAGAGATCTCGCCGTGACAAAACCACGACAATTGGCGCCACCGTGGGGCTATCGCGACAATGGTTTCTAGTTCTTAGAGGGTAGCTTTGAAGGGCTCAATGGATACGCTAGGGCCGGATGACCAAGAGTCGCCGCGCAAGCTCTACATCGATGATGCATGCTGGGGTCTCGAGGCCGGCTCAATTGAGTACGGGTACTGGGTCCCCTTCGGCGGTATTCACATCTTCATTGGCAAGATCGGCGAACTGGGCCCTGAGCCAGACATCTGCACCGACATCGTTGAAACGGTTCAGCAGGCGTAGATCCACCCGGTTCAGCTCGCCATGAAGCGTGCCTTCGTGGGAGTCATCCACGGAGCGGAATTGAGGATAGATCGCATCCGGTGATGAAACCGCTATTTATTCTCGATGACGAAGTCTTCCACCGGAGAGACCGAGTCATTGTACCAACCGCGAGATGGCTGCCTTGGGGCTGTTCCGATGGCGATGATTCGACCCCTTTGATCCGCCGAGCCGGTTGCGATCTTCATGGTCGGGTACCGCGCAAAGACTTCTTCGATCGCAGCCGGTGATGATCTCCGGGTCAGCAGCGGCGATAGCAACCGGGGCAGGAGGCCCTGCACAACCGCCGGCTCAGGTCTTGTCCGACTTATTCGATACTTTGGCAACGCTGCTGGCTGCAGAAGTTAACCCGGCGAATCAGGATGAGCATAACGCGGAAGTTGCGATAGTGAAGGATCAGATAGCTCAAGCCAAGGTAGACTCGGCAAATGAGGACACCAGGATGGCCGCAGAGCGGGCCGAGTTGGATGCACAGGCTTACCGGCTTATAATGGATCAGAACGCGTCAAATGATGTCATCAGGAGAAGGTATCGATCTCACCTACCTCCGGTTTATGAGGCAAGGAATCTCTTTAACACGCCAGGAGCAGGAACCAGTAACCAGCCAGTAGTAAACCGGATGGAAGCACCTGGAGCGGGGGCGCCGGTTCAGCCGTGCACGATGGATCAGCCTCATCAAAACAATGTCCCGTCACCACGCATATCAACGCCTCCGGGTCATTACTCTAACCCTTTGGATAACATTGTCGCCGCCGCTTCATGATTGGCGGCTCTCCCAAATGGGCTAGTCTCCAGAGCGCTTGAGACGCGGGCTAGAGAGCTCCTTCGTAAAACCTTGACTCAAAGAAGAAGTTTATTCATACAGCCGAGAGGATTCATTCCACCCGCCAAGCCGGAGTTACAACAGGCATATTGATGAACCGGCTGTGTTAAGCAGTGCGCGAAACCGTAACCTGCCTCGAGGGCATAACCCGGCGGGCGGTGGTGCTAACGCTCAAGACGTGGTGGATCACGGTAGGGCATGTCGAGAAGCCGAGTTAGCGGGCGCAAAGACGCTGCCCGCCGCCTTACTCCTGCTCGGCCCAACAACTTCGTGGAACCAGGTGTTGCTTTCAGTTCTTTGGGGGTGCCGTGTCTCACCCCGGCTCTACGTAATGTGCGGCTGCCCATGGATTTCAAAGGTCCTCGTAAAGTGCCCAATTACACTGCCGACTTACCCCCCGAATCATGGGTTGAGAGCTATGAGATGGCTATGGAGATGCTGGATGTGGATGATGTGGCATGCGCTAAATACTTCACCATGATGTTGGAAGGAACAACTCGTACTTGGCTGAAAAGTTTGCGAGCTAACTCCATTGGATCATGGTCTGAGTTAAAGGCCCGGTTTATCCAGAATTTCAAGGATACGTGCAAGCAACCCATGTCAATAGTGGATTTAGTCTACCGTGTCCAAGAAGAAGGTGAATCGACAACTCATTGCGTGCGCCGGTTTCAGCAATCTTGCATTCATCGGACCGCATCAATGCCGATATGTACCGCCTTAACGTTGAAGGCAATTGCGGTTCACGGCTCTGAAGCTGAAGTTGAGATGGCTCAAGCATCACTGCAATGACATGGGGACGCTTATGTCAGCTCTGGTTAAGTATGCCGACTCTGATAGTACCAAGGACCCTGAGTCTGACGATGAAAAGCCGGGAAAGGGAAAGAAGAGCGGCAGCACCAAAGGGCAATAACATAACCCGGCGGGCCATGGAAACAACGGTAAGCGCAAGGCGGATAACAGTTTGGATTTTGTGGCTAAAACCAACACGCGGAATAATGGTCAGCGTCATAAGGGTAAACCGCTCCCACGGAGTGGACGATCAGGTATCAATCTTGAGCACCTGTTAAACCAGCCTTGCCCAAGACACAGGATGCGAGAAAGGCCAGCCACGCACCTGAAGGATTGCTTTATTATGAGGGAGTTCAAAACTCAAATCTTTTCCAAGATGGTCATGGACCCAAGGCGGCGGTTCAGACCCGGTTCTCATGGGCCAGGTTATGGTGGAGGCAGTTCTGGCTCAGGACTTCAAGGAAATCAAGGTAATCATGGCAACCAAGGTGGTTATAATCAAAAGATCATCGGGGAGCTAACAACAAGAATAAATGGGGTTATCAGAGTAACCCAAGCAGCTTGAATAGTGGGCGATTATCATGTCTTCACCACTATCCTATGCAAGCGCGACCAGAAGCTTCATAAGAGAGCAGTGAACTCCATTGAACCGGCAATTCCCCGTTATTTGCGCTGGTCTGAGCAGCCCATCATATGGAGCCAGGAAGATCACCCGCGCCGGGTTGACAATCCGGGTCACCTGGCACTGGTGGTGGCGCCTCAGGTTGGAGGGTATAAGTTTACGAAGGTACTCATGGACGGGGGGAGCAACATCAACATTCTCTATTATGAAACCTTCCGTCACATGGGGTTGACAGATAAAAATCTTAAACCATCGAACACTGTTTTCCATGGTGTGGTGCCTGGTAAGTCGGCGTATCCGGTCGGTAAGATAGCCCTAGAGGTTGCTTTTGGAGATGATCATGACTCTAGATCAGAGACATTGACCTTTGAAGTGGTGAAAATCAAGAGCCCTTATCATGCCCTCGCTCGAACGACCGACTTATGCTAAGTTCATGGCAAGGCCCCGTTATGTTTATCTCGCAGCTCAAGATGCCGGGTCATAAGGGGACCATCACGGTACATGGGAGCCAGAAGATAGCTTTGGAGTGTGAAGAAGGTGATGCGCTTACGCAGAGTCGGTTTGCGTAATAGAGCGCTTAAAGTTTTATAAGGACAATGTTGATCCCATGGACATGACTTCTTTTGAAAAGCCAACTACAGAAAGCATGATCCGCATTGAAGTTTAAATCGGCCGATGAGACTAAGTTGGTGGATTTTGTTCCCGGTGATTCATCCAAGAAGTTTAGCATCAGCTTAATTTGATCTGAAATAGGAAAGCACGCCATCGAAGTTCATCCGTGAGAACCGGACATCTTCGCATGGAAACCTTCTCACATGCCGTGTGTACCGAGGGAACTCACGAGCACACTCTTAACATCGATCCCAAGTTTAAACCGGTCAAGCAGTTTCTCCGCCGCTTCAATGAAGAAAGGCGAAGCTATTGGTGAGGAGGTAGCCTCGGCTCTTGGCGGCTGGGTTTATTATTGAAGTATTTCATCCTCGAGTGGTTGGCTAACCCGGCCGGTACTTAAGAAGAATGGCACCGGCGATGTGTGTGGATTACACGGATTTAAACAAGGCTTGTCCTACCGATCCCTTTTCTCTTCCTCGTATTGGTCAGATTATTGATGCGACAGCGGGTTGTGAATGTTTGAGCTTTCTGGATGCTTATTCTTGTTATCATCAGATCAAAATGGCAATTAAGGACCAGGAGAAGACAACTTTTATAACTCCCTTTGGAGCCTTCTGCTATGTATCTATGCCTTTTGGGCTCAAGAGTGCCCAGGCGACTTATATCGCTATTGTGTGTAATTGTCTTCATAATCAGATTGGGCGCAATGTTCATGCTTATGTGGATGATATTGTGGTGAATTCCAGGAAAGAGGACACGTTAATAGATGATTTGAAGGAAACTTTTGATAATCTCTGGGTCTATAAGATGATGCTTAATCCAGCCAAGTGTGTTTTTGGTGTACCGGTAGGCAACCTCTTGAGTTTTCTGGTGTCTAATGTGGCATTGTAGCTTATCCTAAAAGATCAAAGCTATTACGCCTCGGGTTAAACCGGGCGTATCAAAGATGTTCAACGTCTGGCGGGTCAGATTGCAAAGACCGAAGTCGATTATAAGCCGGTCGGAGAGAAGGCTATCCTCTATATCGATGATGAAAAGATGTATAATTTTGTATGGAGGATGTCGCTAATGCGGCGCTTGAGGACTTGAAGAAACAGCTTAGCTGAGCCACTGTCCTTGCTGCTCCGGTTGATAAAGAGCCGTTGTTATATGTGGCTGCCAATGCCCGGCTGTCGCAGTGGCCATTGTGGTAGATCGAAGGAGGCTGGCAAGGAATATCCGGTTCAACGTCCGATTTATTATATCAGTGAGGTTCTTATTGAGTCCAAGTAGAGGTACCCACATTCGCAGAAGCTGGTGTATGGAGTTTTCATGGCAAGTCGGAAGCTTAAGAAGTATTTTCAGGGTCATCCCATCACTGTGGTCAGTTCTGCCCCTTTGGGAGATATAATCCAGAACAAGGAAGCAACTGGCCGGGTTGCCAAGTGGGCCATTGAGCTTGGACCTCACGGGTTAAAGTATATGCCTCGTATGACAATCAAGTCCCAAGCGCTTGTGGATTTCATCAATGACTGGACGGAGTTGCAGGCACCGGAAGAAAAGCCGGATAACACTTATTGGACTATTCATTTTGATGGATCCAGGCAACTGGAGGGCTCGGGGGCTGGAGTCGTGTTAACTTCCCCACGAGGTGATAAGTTTTGTTATGTTCTCCATTTAATGTTCCCTTGCACTAACAATGCAGCTGAGTATGAGGCCTTGCTCCATGGTCTTCGAATGGCTAATGAGATGGATTTAAGTCGGGTTAAGTGCTTTGGTGACTCGAACCTGGTAGCTCAACAAGTATCTAGTACTTGGGATTCCAAGGATCCGCTCATGGCGGTGTATCAACGAGAGGTGGATATGGTTGCTGGTCACTTCAAGGGACCATGTGGACCGGTGAAAGAACGAAGCGGTGGACGCTTTAAGCCGGTTGGGTTCCCAACATAAACCGGTGCCACCCAATGTTTTCCTGGATGTCTTGCATAACTTGTTGGTTAAGTTACCTACAGAGGTGGATTTGGCTATTCCTGACCCGGAGGCTCAGTTGGTGGCGGCTCTTCACGTTATCCCAGATTGGACAGTTCCATATTTGGCATATATGACCCGGGGCGAGTTACCAGAGGATGAAACTTTGGCCAGGCAGATAATCCGGTGATCCAAGTCAATGACCATTGTCAACAGAGAATTGCATCATTGCAAAGGTAACAGGCATTTCATTGCTATGATTCTTCAAGAAGGTCCGTGAGATTTTGCGTGAGATCCACGAAGGAGATTGTGGTCACCACGCTGGTTCAAAGTCTCTGGTAGCTAAAG
This sequence comes from Aegilops bicornis, assembly GCA_021605145.1. NCBI lineage: Eukaryota > Viridiplantae > Streptophyta > Magnoliopsida > Poales > Poaceae > Aegilops > Aegilops bicornis. Next base: position 498,945,777 of record CM038675.1, read on the forward strand.
CGTTTCGTCACGGCTTCTATTGGCTGACGGCTCATGCTGATGATGAGGACTTGGTGAAAAAGTGTGATGGTTGTCAGAAGTTTTCACGTCGAGCTCATGTTCCGCTCATAAATTGAGGATGGTTCCAATCACTTGGCCGCTTGCAACTTGGGGTTAGATATGTTTGGACCCTTTAAGAGGTCCAAGGATAAGAAGACCCACCTTATGGTGGCGGTTGATAAGTTCACTAAGTGGGTGGAGGCTGCTACCAATAAGTGTGATGCAGCCACGGCGGTTCAATTCATCAAGAAGGTGATTTTCCGGTTTGTTTTCCACACAACATCATAACTGATAATGGCACTAATCTGTCCAAGGGTGCTATGAAGGAATTTTGTCAACGTGAGCACATCCAGCTTGACGTATCATCAGTGGCTCACCCCCAATCTAATGGTAAAGTGGAGAGAGCCAATCAAGAGATCCTGAGAGGCATCAAGCCCCGACTTATGGTTCCTTTACAGCGGACGCCGGGTTGTTGGGTGGAGGAGTTACCTTCTGTGTTATGGAGCATCAATACCACACCCAACAGATCTATGGGTTACACACCTTTTTTCATGGTTTACGGAGCGGAGGCGGTTCTCCCTAGTGACATCCGTCATGACTCGCCCCGTGTGGCGGCTTATGTTGAAGCTGACAATGAGAAAGCATATTAGGAAGCACTTGACCTGTTAGATGAGGAGCGTGTTATTGCAGCGGCTCGTTCAGCGATTTACCAAAGAAGATCTACGTCGTTATCACAGCCGCCGGCTTAAAACCATAACTTTTCAAGAAGGCGACCTAGTGCTCCGGCTCATCCAGGATCAGACTGATATGCACAAGTTATTCCCGCCTTGGGAAGGACCTTTTGTGGTCAGCAAGAATCTGCACAATGGGTCATACTACCTTATCGATGTTTGAGAGCACAAAGACTCACGCAAATTGGAGGAGGAGACCCACCGGCCGTGGAACATCGCTCATTTTCGGCTTTACTACACCTGAGACATAGGCTCCTCTTATGTACATATTCTTGACAATGTATATATTATGATGATCAATATAATAAACCGCATCCCTCGCTAAAGCGGGGACTCTCGTTATTCTTCCTTAAAGGTTTTTGGTTACATGGGGCTTCGCTATAAAGCGGAGTTCGAGTACCCATTGTTCCTACCTATAGGCCACATAAAAAAACTTGGGGGCTTGCTACCCAAAGACAAAAGGAGCCAAAGAGAGTCTCAAGTAAACACACAACTCAAACATAGGCGCCCATTGAGCACAACTAAAAATATTGCTTAGGGGCTCTTTTGTTCTACAAGAACACGTAGTCTATAACATTGTAATAGGCTATAAAAGCCAGGCTTGGAAGCCATGTGTATTCACCTAAAACCCCGGGTTATCCTACCTTTTAAGTAAGTCACTCCGCCTGTGTAATCCCGGTAAGACCTCGTTTAACATTTGACAAGTCAATCTTATACAAACCCTGAACTTGTCTTAGTTAAAATGACGATTGGTTAATGTGAGGTCCATCTTATGAGGCTTTGTAAAATGGTTTAACTCAGTGGCCTGGCAGCCCATGAAAAGCCTTGCTTCTTGCATGTTTTCCTTTGAAAATTTTCTTTTTGAGGTTTATTTTGCGGTTTATACTAATCCGGTGTTTATTTACCCGGTCTGGCTGTTGACTACAAGTCGGCCGAACAAACTGAAAAGATTGCTGGTGTCTATTGACCCGGCTTGGCTTCCAATTATAAGTCGTCAAAGATACGCCAGCTATAATCCGTGTTTATTAAACCCGTATGGCTTTGCTATAAACCGCAAAACATAAGAGGAGTTATCAGTACTCAAGATTTGGGTTATCACCCTTACTGCAATAAGTTGGTAAACCAACGATGTGATTCAATGTCACAGGTATGATATATTTCATATTTGATTATTCTTAAGTACAACCTTGGCTATAAACCCTGGTTATAAGTTGGGCATTATGACCCGTCCGGCGGTAAACCGCCAGGACATTTTAAACCTGTTGTATGCAGGAATAGGTTGAATAAGCTGTTCAGGATCATAAGCAGACATAGCATATCTTAATCATGGCGGGTTAACAGTGTCATGCAAAGTGAATATGCACGATGGCATAGCAGACCAAGCGTTTAAACTAGCCTATTACAAGGCGCTTTGATGCCCAAAAGGATAATTGTTTATCACAAATGTGGCAGTATGCAGAAGCTAAACCGGCCTCCAGATCATGAATCTTCACCAGGCTGACTTGACGGTTGTGGATCATCTTGTGTCGGTTCATCCTCCTCCTCTCCACCCAAAGGGTCGGAACTCAATGGTTGCCCACCAATCCCGCTTAAGGCTTGGAAGACAGCTTCATCACTTGTAAGGGTGGACGGTTCAACATCAGGGCATAGGTGTGCTTACGGATTGGCGGTATAATATTTTACACATCATAAGTTGGCGATAACCCGCTTTGTTGTCGGGCGTCAGAATCGAATGGTAATGAGAAAGATCAGTCTCTTCAGCCAATTTGCTAGCTAATGGGCGCATTTCCTTCGTCAAAGCTCGGAGATCATCATTGTCAAAATCTGATCCGTCCTCCTTTATGCTCGGATAGCCGTTTCCCACGCCACCGGTCAAGATCTAGGATCCGTGCCTTTAGCTCAAGTTAGCGCTGTCAGGCACCCGCCTTTGCAAATGATCTTTTAATTCTTCAAACCTGGCAGGCAACATCGAAAGCCTCTCTAATGTTTCCTTGATCAAGCTTGGGGGCGGTTTGTTGTGAGAGGCAGTGCGCTGGTATATAATTGCTCTATAAGAGTATAGGCAGCCTTCAATTTCTTCTGCATATCAGAGCCCAGATGGGTATTGCGAGATCCTGCATCATTATGAACGTCGATAAACCGCGCTTTATGGGATAATACATGTTAAAAGCTTATAATAAGGATACTTACTGCATACGAAGTGGTCATGGCATTTATTTGCCGCTTCAAACCGTCACTCTTCTACCACCGGATTAAGGGCCGCTTCGCATCCTCAGCCTCTTTGCAAGCAGTGTGGCTTTCTCTATGTCCCAGTCCGCCCGCTCCTTCTTGAAGCTCTCCTCCAGCTTCATGGCTGCTAAGGCACTGGTCAGCTCCTTTTGGCTTTGGAGGTTTCTGCTTGTTGGGACTTGATATTTTCTTGAAGGTCAGCGGTTTGGGATTCCTTTTTGCTCAAATTTCACTGTAAGAGACATACATGTCATGAGTTGGCAGCATATATTTGAAGTACCAAGCACATAACAAGTTATACACTTGGCACTTGGGGGCTAATGCCTATTTGCTTGTTATCAATTTTTTTTACAAGTCCCAGGCTCAATACAAGTATTATTCTTGGCACTTGGGGGCTAATGTATATTTGCTCAAAGTTAACATTGTGGGTGTTCTTCCATCAATTAGCTTAGTGGACAATTGGTGTACAAAGATATTCAACAAGAAGTTTGGCAGAATAAAAGTCCCGGTTCATCTTGAAAAGATAAACCGGCCCTTGGGGGCTACGCAGGCAAAAGTTGAAAGATTAATACTCTAAAGTCCCGGTTCATCTTGAAAAGATAAGCCGGCCCTTGGGGGCTACACAGGCAAAAGTTGAAGTATTACAAAGTCCCGGTTTACATTGGTATCATAAACTGGCCCTTGGGGGCTACTGGAGTTGATATTAGAAATTGGACACAAGGGAGAAACAATTATGCAGAGTTAACAATATTTACCTCATATCGCTCTTTCATCAGGTTCACTAAACCGGCTTCATAGTCGCGGCTTGTGTATAGGCGGTTTAAAAACCCAGAGTGGATATCTTGGGTGTTGAGCCACTTTAACTGGGCTTGGCAGTTTATCCGCAGCTTTAGCCGGGCTTGGCAGGTCAGCAACATGGCCTTTGGGATCATCTTCCATCTGTTCAACAAAGGTTTCATGATCTTGCGGTGGCGGATCATCAAGAATAGCGTCAGCATTTGGCTCAAACTGTTCTGGGATCTTCTCCGGTTCAGTGGCCGGGTTAACATCAGCCGGTTTAGTCAACTTGGCATTTTTGCTGGGTCTGGGCTTGGCACTGAAAGGAATGAACACAAAGGTTGGTACAGTGAGTAAACATAAAATATTAACGGTTAGTTTAAACATGCTTACCCAGGAACTGTTTTAAGGGTTGGAAGTTGCGTCTCTGTTGATTCGCCAGAAGAGGAATGGGAAGTTCCCTGATAATTTGAATCAAGCGGTGTAAGAGGTTGCCGGAAATAACCCGCCTTAGGATAACGTGGGCCAGAAGTATAAGAGACCTCTGGGCGGCGCTTACGAACCGGCGTGTTAGGTAAACCGGAAGAAGTTACCACATGACCGCTGTGCCGGGTTGTACGGCGAGCTTCATGTTGCTGTTTCTTCAAAAGAAAGTTTGGATCCATGTGAGCTAGAGAGTGAGAAAATCTTACTTTCCGGTTACGCTTGACGAGTTTTCGGAGTTGGCAGAGGTTCTGAGCCGGAGGAAAGAATAATTACCTCTACGTCACCAGCTTGACTAGCCTTCTGGCCCTCCTGATAATATTCATTATCAATAAGATGAATGAAGAAGGAACCAAGTGAATCAAGTTCTACCTCTGACTCATGATTTTCATCATCGTCATCAAAGTTTAAATCGGTGGAGTAGGCGGTTTTATTTTTGGCAGGCCTCTTGGTGACCTTAGTCTTGACACGAGGGGTTTTCGTCAGTTTATCCTGCGGCTTCTTCTTCCAGAACGGATCATCACCCTGTCAAAAATTGATGAAAGTTATAAGGGAATATTTAAAAGGACTGCATTATAACAAGAGTTATATAATTCTTACAGCTGGCGGTTTATTGGAAGCACGTATGACTAAGCCCTCGCTTTTGTCGCAGCAGACAACCACCGGTTCATCCAGTATCTTCTTGACAGCTTCAGCGATTTCAGCTTGAGTTAGCTGAATGTTAATATGCCATTGATGGTCTTTCAAGTCCCCTGTGTACTCACACATTAAACCGGGGCGGCGGCTTAAAGGTAGAATTCCCCAGGATATCCAACAACGAACAAAGTCAATGCCTGTTAAACCGCTCACAACAAAGGCTCGAGCTTTGAAAGCTGTGGTGCATAGTTGGCCTGCTCTTGGCAACCAGCCTTTGGGGGAAAGGGATGCGATTAGTAAGTCACGATGAGCATGATAACCCGGCAGAGGATTCTCGTCAGTTGGAGACGTGTCTCGGCAGTAGAACCAAGTCTGATTCCAGTCTTTGGGATGACTATGATGTTTGGCATGAGGGAAGCTAACATCTTTCCGTTTCTGAATTGAAACCCCGCCAAGTTCAGTATTGGGACCATCGGTAAATTCAGTCCGACGGTTTAAATAAAAGAAGTCTCTGAACAGGTTAATGGTGGGTTCTTCTTGCAGATAAGCTTCGCAAAACACTTGAAAATTACAAATATTGGACACAAAGTTTGGTCCAATATCTTGAGGGCGGAGTTGGAAGCTAGCAAGCACATGACGGAAATTTTTTGATCCGGAAGGGCTAAACCCCCGACCCAGATGATGCACGAACACAATCACTTCTCCATCCTTGGGCTCACGAGGATTTTCTGGACCAGGGGCTCTCCAGTGGATAACTTCCTTTTTTGCTAAAGCGCCAGTTGAGACGCACCCGTTCAGTTGCTCTTCAGTAACCCGGGAAGGAACCGAGTTGCAAGCATAAAAAGACTTGGCCATTTTATGCAACAACTCAAGGAAGGTTTGTGCCGGTTTAAGATTCATGGTTGGCAAGCATAAAGTGTTACAGGTTAAGAGACAGAAATTGTTAAAGCATGCAAGATTGTTAACCCGGAGATTGATGTTGTCAGAGTTATAAAGACAAGCGATTGGCGGTTTATGAGGGGACTAATGGTACCTGACAAGTTAAACCGCCTATGTTATTGTTGAAGGTACAGATCTGAAATGACTAAGTGATGGAAAACAAGTTTCACAAATTGGTATTACAAATATGGATCTACCGCGTGTCAGAAATGGAAAAATATTCGTGGTTAAATATTCTCGGTACTTGAGCGGTGAAGGATTCAGATGGGATCTTCTACTTAAAAAGAGATGCACTAATGGAAAGAAGGACTATGGCCATCGCTATACATGTTGAATATTGAGATTTGAATCAAAGAACCATCACAAGAAATGATTTAACACCGATGAACGGCTCAAACCCTAAAGACAGATCTATGGGGGAAGGAAAGATGGCTTACTAATGCTGGTAGAACAGCGAAGAGGCACCGCGATTCTCTGGTACGTTCAGCGTGATGCAGCGGCCGAAGTTGAGGTTGAGGATGAAGGCTTGGCGGCGGCGGTTGAGCGTGAGCGCTAGGTCGTCGCGAGGAAGAAGATGAAGCGAAGAGGCACGAAGGGGAAAAGTGAAAATGACCCCCGGTCGTATTTATAAGGTGACTGGATAAGGGGTAGGCGCGGGAATCGAGGAGGTCAAAAAACGGATCTGTAGATATATAGACGCCTCGATTTTCGGAGATTCATTAAAGGAGAAGTATTAAAAGATTTGGGTTCTGTGTAAAGTTAATAGCAGATGATGTCATGGCGGATTATCATGGTCTTGGAAGGTGACGTCACAGCGAGTTACAAGGACGTCGTGAAAATGTTGAAGAAGGAATTTTCCGAGCATCAAGATTGACATGAACAAGTTCAAATCAACTGGGGCCTAATGTTGAGATATAACTATTAATCACAAACCGCCCAGGAGGGGCCGGGTTATACTCATAGTAAGTAATTCATATTGAAGCCCACAAAGACAAGGTGTATGGTGCTTTACGGAGGAGATCTAACAAGAAGGCCCAAGGCCCAAAGGCGGGTTAGGGCCTGTAGATGTAAACCGCCATACGATGTATGACTTGTGTTGTAAGATAGGAAAGGGTAGAAACCGAGCGAGACACGTTTATGAGCAGGCAAGGATTCTGTAAACCGCTGGGCGTCAACCTGTGTATATAAAGGGACGACCCGGCGGCAGTTTAGGGACAAGAAATAATAGATCGAGAGCTAGGCAAAGCGTATTTTCTCCCTGGTCATCAAAACCCTAGCAATTCCACCTCAACTGGATTAGGCTTTTACCTTCACCGCAAGGGGCCGAACCAGTCTAAACTCCTTGCGTCCTTTGTCCCGCTTTAATCCCTTTAAGCTAACTACGTTCTGATGGCTCCACGACTAAGTCCTCACACTAGGACATCTGCCGTGACAAAACCACGACAATGGCCATCCGTACGTCCGCCACCCACATTAATGACATGTGGCTATCGATTTAACCTACCCATTTCCAAAGGGCAGTCATGCTGCTGTCATGCTCATTGCCATCCGCCCGCTATATATTAACTTTAGCCCCGACCATTGCCATAGACCCACAGTAAAAAATTCAAGATTTTATCACGTTCCAGGAGCTCAGATCAATTCTGTTACTGGGCGCAGAAGTTTCTATTTTTCAGCAAGATCAAATCAGCTATCACCGTAGACCATCCCAAAGGTCTTACTTGGCTCAAACACTAATAAAACACCAAAACACAATTACAATAATGTGTATTTATTGAAAAACAGGAGCAAAAACAAAAAGCACAAAATAAAAATTGGGTTGCCTCCCAACAAGCGCTATTGTTTAACGCCCCTAGCTAGGCATGATGATTTCAATGATGCTCACATAAAAGATAAGATTTGAAACATAATTGGAGCATCATGATGCATATGACTAGCACATTCTTGCTCCCATAAATTGTTTGCTCTCAAAATCACTATGCATAGGAAGTGGGTTAGACTTAAATAGCATGCCTCCTATTTATGAAGATTGCCAAAAAGATTTTCAAGCTTATAAGAAGTATCATTATTTTCCCAATCATAATCATCACAATGAGTAATAGGCATAACAAAATTATCCTCAATAGTTTCTTCGGACATTGTACCATAAGACAAAGAATCAATATCATCATCAAGTATATCGTCTTCCACATTTATTTTTGATTCATTATTATGAGGCATAACAATAATAGGAGCAATATCACTGGGGAGGGATACCTTTTTACCTTTGCTTCTCCATCTTTTCTTTTTCTTCTCCACATCATGTGTGGGTTTAATCAACTTTTTGGAGCTCCTTATTGATGAGATTGGTTGCATAGGAAGCTAGTTCTCGTAACATGTTTCATCATGAGAGACAATAGGAGGGAAAGTGGAGAGCTTTACCCTTTCATTAGTATTTCTTTTATATTATTTTGGTTTTCGAAACTTCATATAGTTGGCAATATAAGCATTTTCATTGCAATTTACCATACAAAACATATAGATTTCTTTCAAATTAGTTTCAACATGGTCCGTGAATGTGAATGCTTCAAACCAACTATTTTTATGTGAAAATTCTTCGCACCACAAAAATAAACAAAGTTCATTATAAAGTTCAAGGGTGATCAAACTATTGCTATATTTGGACACGATTCAATCATGAAAAAGTATGCATTGGAAATTAAGATGACCAGCTCTATTGCAAATTTCACAAGTAATGGGATGAAGAGAGCATAATTTTGTAGCAAATTTATCTATCACCTTAAGCCACCAGTTGGTTTTATCATGTTTATGCTTCTTACAAAATCTATCATCCCTATAAGGCATGTCTTTAGAAACTCTATGCACTCCACAAAAGTTGACATGCTTATAAGAAATATCTTTATCATGACTAGTGCAATAATCATTGGTATCATGAATATTCATAGAAAGCACACTAACAACATTGCAATCATGTTTATCATTCAAAGATTTAGTGCCAAACATTTTATTAACTTCTTCTTCTAATACTTAAGCACAATTTTCCTTTCCATCATTTTCACGAAAGACATTAAAAAGATGAAGCATATGAGGCAACCTCAATTCCATTTTTTTTTTGTAGTTTTATTTTATAGACTAAACTAGTGATAAAACAAGAAACTAAAAGATATTAAATTATAAGATATAAAGATATACCTTCAAGCACTCACCTCCCCGGCAACGGCGCCAGAAAAGAGGTTGATGTCTACTACGCAACATTTCCTCGTGTAGACTCGTGTTGGGCCTCCAAGCGCAGAGTTTTGTAGGACAGTAGCAAATTTCCCTCAAGTGGATGACCTAAGGTTTATCAATCCGGGAGGCGAGGGATGAAGATGGTCGCTCTCAAACAACTCTGCAACCAAATAACAAAGAGTCTCTTGTGTCCCCAACACACCCAATACAATGGTACATTGTACAGGTGCACTAGTTCGGCGAAGAGATGGTGATACAAGTGTAATATGGATAGTAGATATAGGTTTTTGTAATCTCAAAATATAAAAACAACAAGCTAGCAAGTAGTAAAAGTGAGAAAAAACGGTATTGCAATGCTTGAAAAAAGGCCTAGAGTTCATACTTTCACTAGTGCAAATTCTCTCAACAATGATAACATAATTAAATCATATGGAAATCCCTCAACATGCAACAAAGAATCACTCGAAAGTTTCTATCAGAGAACGTAGGACGAAAACGTGCATCAACCCCTATGCATAGATTACCCCAATGTCACCTCGGGAATCCGCGAGTTGAGTGCCAAAACATACATCAAGTGAATCAATAGAACATCCCATTGTCACCACAGACATCCCATTGCAAGACATGCATCAAGGGTTCTCAAATCCAATACTCAATCCAACATAACGAAACCTCAAAGAGCAAGACTCAATTCATCACAAGAAGGTAGATCGGGAAGAACACCATAAGATCCAACTATAGTAACAAAGTTCTCGATAGATCAAGATCGTGCCAAATCAAGAACATGAGAGAGAGAGAGAGAGAGAGAGATCAAAAGCATAGCTACTGGTACATACCCTTAGCCCCGAGGGTGAAATACTCCCTCCTCATCATGGAGACCGTTGGGATGATGAAGATGGCCTCCGGTGATGATTTCCTCCTCCGACAGGGTGCCGGAACGGGCTCCCGATTGGTGTTTCGTGGCTACAGAGGCTTGCGGCAGTGGAACTTCTAATCTATGGTTCTTTTCGGGGGTTTCCATATTTATAAGAAATTTTTGCGTTGGAGACAAGTAAGGAGGGTGGCCGAGGGGCCCACAAGCTCAGGAGGCGCGCCCTGGGGTGGTGCGTCCCCCGGGCTTGTGAACTCCTCGGCCACTTCCTAGCCTAGCTCGGGTGCTTCGGGGGTCTCTTTTGGTCCATTAAAAGTCAGCGTAAATTTTCAGCCCATTTCGAGAACTTTAATTTCTGCACAAAAATGACACCACGGTAGTTCTACTGAAAATAGCGTCAATCCGGGTTAGTTCTAGTAAAATCGTACCAAAACCATATAAAATTGTTGTAAACATGGCATGAATCTTCGTAAATTATAGATACGTTGGAGACGTTTCTTGTAGCACGTCTTCCCCGGCTCCGGTGCATTCTCGCCCAGTGGCTCGACGCTATCCTCCGCTTTTAGGCGCTGGCCAAGGCGCCATTGCCCCGCCTTTTCCTGAACATGCTCAACAAATGCGAGGAATCTGGAGAGGACTGTATGTGGAGAGGCGGACAGTCGGGACCCACCAGGTCCATGGCCGTGCGCACGCAAGTGCCTCATTGAAAAATACTTCCTCCTAATGCTATACTGACGTTGGGGCACATGGGTTTGTCAACGTAGTTAATAAAGGAGACAAATTTACAATGAAGCCAATCATCGGGGAGCTGGCAGGTATCATTTATTATTAGTGGGCCAGCAAGTATCAGCTGAGTTGTGGGCTGCCCAGTCTAGGCTTTTTTTTAAACATGCGCAACCCATGACATGTCGGTTTGTATTTTTTGAGGGCCATCATGTATCGACCAGCCTATGGGCCTCCCATCGTAGGTTTTATTTTTTTCTTAAACATCTGCAACCCAACTTATGTATTTTTTTGAAGAAAACGCACATGTGTGCTCTATTTTTCTATATAAGTATAGGGACGCCAAAGTTCAACTTATGTTTCCCTTCTAACTATATTATATATATATTTATATTATTTTATATGTTATTATATATTATTGTTATTGTCATCATATACTTAACAGATACTTACATATATAAGAAAAAAATCCCACGTCTTATTAACTTATAAAAATAAATTTTTAACAATAAAACCTTGGGTTTTTTTTACATTAAAGCAAGGAAAATCCTGGTGATTGTGTACAAAAGCTAGGTAAGATTTAAGGACCAGTGTAATAATAAAGCACTTATTTTTAAATATATTTATAACAAAATGCTTGGCCCCTGTTTATTTTTTGCTAACATTGCTGCGCCCAACCCAACATTATAATTAGAACCAGCCCAGCAGAATCATGTATTTCGAGAAAGTGCAAATGGGTTGTAATTTTTTAGGAAAAAATAAATGGGCCACATTGATCCTACATTATTTGTTCACCCAGGCCAGCAAATTCGTGTATTTCAAGAAAGTGCAAATGGGTTGTAGTTTTTTAGAAAGAAAATAAATGGGACGCATGGATGCATTATTTGTTCACCCAGCCCAGCAATGGACTGTCTATTCTAAAAAAATGGGTTGAATATGTGCCACATTTTTTTAGGCCAAAATGTGGGCCAATAGGTCGAAGCCAACGCAAGGCATTGTCAACTTAGTCAACAAATGATTCTAACATCGATAGCCATTGGATTCACATCCAACGGTTGGCATCCATCTTCAATCTCTTGTCTTCTTCCTCGAATGCCGCCGGGACCACCTGCTCCCGCCTCCGGCTGCTAGCAGCTCTGCTTAGCACGCTTCGCTGTGAAGCGTTATCCCACTGCCGACTAGACCATCCCTCCACCCCTCCACACCTCCTGTTATTCTCCGCTGACTGCAGAACCATGCCGCACCAAAACCAGTTAACCCTCGTACACCTATCTGTCTGCTACTCCACTGCCGCGTCTTCCCATCTCTAGCTCATTGCCGTTCGAGGCCTCGCCGTCGTCCACCGCCTTGGTGTGCTCGGCATGGCGTGGTCAACGTGGTCAAGGAATGACTTCCATGGGAAGAGGACTGTACGTGGAGAGGCTGACAGCTGGGTCCACGACCGTAGCAAGGAAGTGCCTTCTTATTACGCGCAAAATAATGATTCCTCCACCTGACAGCGGGGACCCACCGTAAGGGCCTCTGTATTTTGCAAAAAAGACATTTCCCCTGATAGCTGGGACCCACTAGCTACATGTTTGCATGGAAGGAAGTGCCTTCTTACCCCCTGATAGCTGGGACCCACTAGGTTGAAGCGAAAGTAGCATTATCTGTCTGGCCGCGAACGTGTACGTACATAGAGGTCGATCGGTCTCTCTACAGCGATGTACCGTGGCTGAGAAAGGAGCGACACATGTTGAAGTAGAGGAGCCGACATAGCATGTCACGCAGTCCCGTCTATATCGTGTACATGTACGTATAGCCACGCTGCAAGATAGTAAATGCGGCTACGTACGTACACACGGGCGGGGTCTCTAAAGGGTACAGTGGCGTCGCTTGTTCATCGGCAGCCAACCGGCTCGACCGGAATGGAGTAAACAGCATCGCATGGTCATTGGGAGCCAACCGGCTTGGAGGGAACAACCGGAACGGGGTCTCGCATACCACAAAACGGAGGAAAACGACCTTTTGTTCGACCACATATGGTCGAAACGGGGTCCTGCTCATCGAGAGCGGTCTCGCGTATCGTAGAACAGAGGAAACAACCTTCTGTTCAAGTGCCTATGGTCTAAACGGGGTCCTGTTGATCGGGAGGGGTGTGGCGTACCGGAAAACGGAGGAAGTGGACTTGTGTTGGAGCGCCTATGGTCGAAACGGGGTCATGTTCATCGGGAGGGGTGTGGCATACCGCAAAATGGGACTCCATGGGCTACTGTTCATCCACCGTCTACTGCCTCGCTCTAGTCTCCACGAGATAATGTTCATCCATCGTCGACTTTCTCCAACCTCCACGGGCCACTGTTCATCCACCGTCGACTTCCTGTAGCCTCCACCTGCTACTTTTCATCCACCTCGACCTTCTTCCTGCCTCCACCAGCTACTGTTCATCCACGGGCTACTGTTCATCCAGCCTCCACCAGCTAGTGTTCAACCAGCCCTCCACGGGGTCCTGTTCATCCACCCCAACCGGCTCGGGTTTGGCGGCCTCCTCGATTGGGTTCTTGTTCATCCAACCGCAATGGCCTACTACCACGGGGTCCTGTTCATCCACCCCCACCAGGAATTGTTCATCCAACCCCCAACAACGGTCACTGTTCATCAAGAGGCGGGTTCGATCGACTTTAGTTAGCAGCAGTAGCGAAGGAATCGCTCAGGTTCAGTTAATAGCCAAGGGATCGATCGCTCGGGTTAAGTAATGTAGCTAGTGCAATCGCTCGGGTCCAGTAAGCGAATGCCTCGCTCGGGTTCAGTTAGAGCCCAACTCCTCGCACACACGCGTGCACGTGTATGAGAGAAACGCGCAAACCTTCATGCATCGCTCGGCTCCGACCACCCATCGTAACCGGGAACTCCCCGATATTTTCCTCGCCCTCGCTTCTACCACGATTTTTTCTGTCATGGATGACCCAAAGAATATCATGCAGGTGCGTCCCCGGCTCACCCAGGACGAAAATCCCATTTTTTGTCATAGAAGTAGGAGCCCACCACATCTATGATGATACGTGTTTTTGTCACAATTATCGTCATAGAAGTGTCATAAGCATGACATAATTTTTTTCGTTCGGGCCAAAATGTCACGGATGTGTCTTTTTTTGTAGTGGAACGAGCAGGGTGGACGGAGAGAGGTGGTCCGAGGCTAGCTAACGTGCAGAGCGCACCAACTGCACGCTAGCCTCACGGCCACCGACGCATGCATGGTGACTCAGCATGGCCAACAATGTCTAGGGTGTAGTCTACTCATCCTGGGACCTCTCTGATGCATTGGTTCGACTAAAGCACCTTTGTGCCAATTGATACGTCTCCAACATTTATATCTTTTTTGCGGTGTGTTTGTTCGGATCCGATGAACTCTGAGTTTACGATTAGATCTGTATCCATGAATATTATTCGAGTCTTGTTTTGATCTCTTATATGCATGATTATTTATAGCCTCATATTTATTCTTCGAATCATTGGTTTCACTACAAAAAAAGACACATCCGTGACATTTTGGGCCGAACGAATTTTTTCCTGTCATGCTCATGACTCTTCTACGAGGATAATTGTGACAAAAGCACGTATCATCATAGATGTGGTGGGCTGCTACTTCTACGACAAAAAATCATGACAGAAAATGGGCTTTTCGTCATGGGCGGGCCGGGGACACACCTGCATGACATTCTTTGGGCCGTCCATGATGAAAAAAAATCATGGTAGAAGCAAGGGCGAGGAAAATATCATGCAGTTCCCGGTTACGGTGGGTGGTCGGGGCCAAGCGATGCACGGAGGTCTATGTGTTTCACTCGTACACGTATGCGCGTGTGTACGAGGCGTTGGGCTCTAACTTAACCCGAGCGAGGTGTTTGCTTACTGAACCCGAGCGATCGATCCCTTGGTTGTTAACTGAACCTGCACGATTCCTTTGCTACTGTTGCTAACTGAACCCGAGCGATCGATCACTGCTACTGCTACTTACTGAAGTCAATCGAACATGTTGCCTCTTGATGAACAGTGAACGTGGGGGTTGGTTAAACGAGTCGAGATGTACGTGGTTGTGGTTGGATGAACAATTCGCGGTGGGGGTTGGATGAACATGACCCCGTGGTAGTACGTAGGTTGGATGAACAGGACCCTGAGAGGAGGCCGCCACAGCCGAGCTGGTTGGGGGTGGATGATCAGGACCCCGTGGAGGGCTGGTTGAACAGTAGCCAGTGGAGGGATGGATGAACAGTAGCCCGTGGATTAACGATAGCTGGTGGAGGTAGGAGGAAGACGTGGTGGATGAACAGTGTAGGTGGAGGTTGAAGGAAGTCGACGGTGGGTGAACAGTAGCCCGTGGAGTCCCGTTTTGCGGTACGCCACACCCCTCCCGATGAACAGGACCCCCATTTCGACTGTAGCGCTCCAACACAAGTCCGTTTCCTCCATTTTGCTGCACACCAGACCCCTCCCGATGAACATGATCCCGTTTCGACCATAGCTGGTCGAACAGAAGGTTGTTTCCTCCGTACTGCGGTACGCCAGACCCTGTTTTGGCTGTTCCGTCCAAGCTGGTTGGCTCCCATTGAATAGGTTGCAATCCGACCCAGTATGTTGCCTCTCGATGAACAGGACGCTGTTTCTCTATTTCGACCCAGCTGGTTGGCTGCCCGATGAACAGGATGACATTGTTTCGTCCACTGCTTCTCCATGTACACGAGTCCTGGCCATACGTATGCGCGAGTAGGCGTTCAAGACCCCGCCCGTATGTACGTACGTAGCCGTATTTTTTGGCATGTGGCTGTACGTACATGTACACAGTTTAGAAGGGACTGCCTGAACTGCTACGTCGAGGGCTCTACTACTACACGTGTCGCTGCTTTCTCGACCACGGTTCATCGTTGCAGAGAGACCGATCGACCAGTATGCACGTACACGTCCTCGACCAGACAGACTACGTTACGTATGCTTTGACCGGGTGGGTCCCAGCTGTCAGGGAGGATAAGGACGCACTTATTTCCATGTGAAGATATAGATGGTGGGTCCCAGCTGTTAGGAGGAGGATTCATTTTTTGCGTGCATAATAAGGAGGCACTTCCTTGCGTGTGAAGATGTAGCTTGTGGGTCCATCTGTCAGCCTCACCGCATACACTACTCTTCTGATGACTGTCATTCATTGACCACGTTGACCACGCCGTACAGGCAACACCCAGGCGGTGGATGACGGCGAGGTCTAGGAAGGGAACGACGCTGAGCCAGGGAAGACGAGGCAGGTGGATGCCCACGCGGAGGGGAGTACGAGGGTTCACTGGTTCGGTTGCGGTGTAAGGCTATCGTCGCTGGAGAATAACAGGGGGTGTGGGTGAGTAGAGGGAAGGCCAGGCCAGTAGTAGTATGGTCGGGCGGTGAGGCCTGCGCGGTAGCACAGCCGACCATGGGAGGCTGGAGCAGGTGGTACGACCGGCGCAGGTTTGGGCGGCTGGAGCAAGAAGACCAGAGGTTGAAAACACAGCTCGGCCATTGGATTAACATCCAACGGTCAGTGTAGCTAGAATCATTTATGGACTAAGTTGACAAAGCCTTGCGTACGCGTTAACTTAGTAGGCCCACAAGTTAGCCTCCAAATCTGGTGGGCCCAGCTAGCAGGGGGAATCATTTTTTTCGCGTAATAAGGTGGCATTTTCTTATGTGCGAAGATGTTTTCTGGTTTTTTAATTTCTTCTTTTTTGAGTTAGAATAAAAAGAAAACAGTTCAGCATCTTCGGTACAATCTATATTTTCACGAAATGGATCATAATAAAGCTGGTGGGTCTGAGCTGTCAGAGAGAGGAAACTTTTTATTTCTGCGTAATAAAGGAAGCACTTCCTTGCATGCGAAGATGTAGCTGGTGGGTTAAACCTGTCAGGGGGAGAAATCATTTGTTTTCGCATAATACGGGGGCACTTGCTGCGTGCAGCCATGGGCCATGTGGGTCCCTACTGTCAGCCACTCCACGTGCATTCCTCTTTTGATGGTTGTTGTTTGTTGACAAAGTTGACCACGCCGCGCAGAGAGAACCAACACGGTGAACGATGGCGAGTCCTTGGAAGGGAATGACCTAGAGTCGGCGAAGACATAGCAGTGGATGCCCATACGGAGGGGAGTATGAGGGTTCACTGGTTTGGCTGCGGTGTGAGGTTGCCGTCGTCGGAGAAGAACAAGAGGTGTTGGTGAGTAGAGGAATGGCCTGGACAATGTTTGGGAGTAGGGTGGGTCGGTGAAGCCTGCGCGGTAGCACAGCTGACCACGGGAGACGTAGCAGGCGGTACCACCGGTGGTGGTTTGGGCGGCTAAAGCAAGAATATCCGAGATTGAAGAAGCACTACAGCCGTTGGATGGACATCCAACGGCCACTGCTGCTAGAATCGTGTCTTGACTATAAGTTGACAAAGCCTTCCGTACGCCTCAACTTAGTAGGCCAACAAGCCTTCAGTACGCGTCACTGACTATAATTCTCAAAAAAATAGTAGGCCCACAAGTGAGCATCACATCTGTGGCAGAGAACATATAGCCCATTTGCGATTTGTAATAATGTACAACCCATTTTTGAATTCTAATGGAATTTACTACAACCCATTTACAGTCTGTTGAAATTATAGCCCATTTTCTAGCCAGGACAACGATTAATAATTTCAACCAACCGCTCAAAACAGAATTCAACCAAAATTCCCACATTTTGATGGGATCCGAAATATTTTTATCCCAAAATTTCAAGTCAGATTAAATATAATTTCAAAATGAATTTTTACTAGGTAAAAATCTAACGAAATATTGCACGCGCAATAAGTAATGAAATTTAAATTTTAAAATTCAAAAATAATATTTTTGAAACTAATTACCTATTTGGTGCATTTTTGTATATTTACAACCCACTTTATACAATTACATCCCATTTATTATTTCTTAAAGCCCATTTTTTTGTTAGGCCTAATGCATCCCTCCTAGGAAAGATTTACAGCCCAGCGGGGCGGAGAATAACAAGTTGACCTGGGTTGGGTATTTCGCAAAAAAAGTATAGCTGGGCTAGCCATTTTCACCTTGAAAAATTAATGTCTGGGCTGGATATTTGGTCGACATAAAATAATAGCCTGGGCTAGACGGGCCATAGCCCGCCCAGTTGATACCCTGCTCCTGTGAACAACAACAAAAACATCACTCAA
Organism: Aegilops bicornis; assembly: GCA_021605145.1. NCBI lineage: Eukaryota > Viridiplantae > Streptophyta > Magnoliopsida > Poales > Poaceae > Aegilops > Aegilops bicornis. Next base: position 498,963,630 of record CM038675.1, read on the forward strand.
GAATAACTCTGCTTACACCTCAAAAACAAATACTGCTCAAGCTGCTGGGTCTCAGCTGTCGACCGCTCCTTGTGCAATTCTCTCGTTTATTGACTATATAGGTTGACAATGGTGTGGGACCATGATGTCAGGAAACCAGGAGGAAGCAAAAAAAATTATAGTTGTATATAATAAGGAGGAACTTGCGTACGTACAGCTATGGCCCTAGTTGGTCCCTACTGTCATCCTCTCCAAGTAAAGTCATCTCCTGATTCCTCATGTTTGTTGACCATGTTGACAACGCTCAGTGCCATGGCGAGCACAACAACTCGAAGGACGACGGAGAGGGCCTTGCGGGCCCTATAGATGGTCTGATACAACGCCCGCTGCTCATTCAGGAAGCCAGGATCATCGGACACCTATGAGCACCTTCGAGAGACTGAGCCGGCATGAAACGGTAAGGCCACGATTGGGAGCTCTGGATTGTTTCACACATGTATTAAGATACAAGTGTAATTTACTCGTCACCGGGAACAATGCGTAAAATACAAGCGTAATGAGACCGACGACCCGAGGTCTGTAACAAAAACCGGCAAGTTACGCGTGTAATTTGAGAGACCTATGTATATTTTACCAGTCGAAAACGACCAACCAAGCGCTTCACCCAAGACCATCTGCTTTTATTTACAAACATCAATTTTACAAGCGGTTTTGGTTGGAAATCGACGATCCAATCACGGCGTAAGACGATGAGTTGGTCGGAAGATCATATGGTTTCACCTCTAACCTACCCGAGTTGTTGTATAGGCTATGAATGAAACATAAGACGATGAACTTCTTAAGAACAGAAATAACAAAAGAGAATGATCTTCTTAACATGCAAATCACTGGCATTAGATTAACATTCGAAACAATATGAAGCATTATTCTCAGGAGGGACGGTGAATAGCTCATGATGCCGCATGCCACAACATTCCAAGCTCAACTTTGCAATCAAACTCACAAGGCCTGGAATTTCATAGACAACATTCAGAACAAACTCTTAAAATACCTTACATAAGTCAACATTCATGTGACTATGCATCTCAGCAGAGTAAATATTTACTTCTGAACTGAACACAGGAATAGGAAAAAATGATCGACGCTGCTCATAGCAAAGGGTGTCCCATTCCAAAATATCAAATGCATGTCTTCTGGCTAACATCAATGAGCAAAATTTGACAAGGTTTTCCAATTCCAGTATATTAAACGAATGTCTTCTTGCTAACATCAGTTGTTAAACTTTGACAAGCTTTTCCCATTCAAAATATGTAATACCTATGATTGTGGAACGGGCAGGGTTTGTCATTAGTTTGCACATTGAAATGGCACATGGAGCCGGATTAACCAGCGTATCTTTTTGTGCAGTTCCGATGAAATCAAACAATGTCTTGCGTAGCATGGTGGATTTCGTATTTATATGTTGCAAGGCGTTGAAGACGTTGGTAGCTCCATTCAAGTAGATAGTCCGGTGGCTCAAGGTGACGACGAATGATTAGAGAACCATTCGATGTATTATGCTTGATAAAGTATTATGGAGGACAAGAACCGTCTGAACATTTTGTGCAGTTCCACTGAAATCAAGCTGAGCATCCCTGTCTGCATAAATACAGAAAAAGCATGGTGAATATAATAGTGGTACTAGTTTATTAAACATATGCTCACAACTATAATCATCTTCACTATCTTAACAGGAAAAGATAGCAATACAATAGCTTCAATTAAACATTTATCTAAAATAATAAAACAATATAAGTAGCACAACATAACAAAGCACAATCATGTGGATGAAGGCCGATACTGACCTCGTTTGTTACAGCTCCATCGGCAACTGACTTGGTCATACCTTTTCTTGTGGAGTGAATTTTGCACTCCACGTGTTGTTGAGTTTCCCATGCTCTCTGCAGACTAGTCATGTCACCAGCGTCTACTAATACTTTGTAAAGCTTCTCGATCATTCCTTGTGTAATGTAGCGCAAACAATGACTGCTTCTTTCTGAAAGTAGAAAGACCAACTCGGCCCAATAATGCAACATTTTGCCTTGAACACATTGGCTCCTTTTGTGCAGTTCAACTAAAATCAAAGTCGAAATAGAACCGAGCAGAAGTTTTGATATCCCTGTATGCAACAATAGGTATAAATGAAACAACTACTGGGAAATAACGGTTGATGACTTATACTCCCAAAAGAAAAAACATCTATCTTATCTTAATGTGAAACAAAGCAGGAGAGTAATAATTCTCAAACAGTGTGATTCATTCATTATAACTGAGACATTATCTTAACAATACCTTGTTTCAATATGTATAAAGAACGACAAAGCAGAAAAGTACCATTCCTACAACAATGCAACTAATTCATATTAACAGCGACATTATCTTAACAATACCTTGGTTAAACATGTAGAAAGAACTACAAAGCAGGATAGTACCATTTGTAAAACAACAGAATCGATATATATAATAACAGAGGCATTATCTCAACAATACATTTCTTAAACATGTACTCCCGCCGATCCCTAACAGAAATGGTACTCCCGCAATTCCCTAACAAGTGTTGCCATTTTGAACTAAGATTCAGTAGTTAATTCTGAGAGTGGCATTAGATTCACAAAAGGCATAAACAGTTCCAGGGGAGAGTGGGCGCAACAGCACCATGTGCTTCCATCTACTTATAAAGAGGGTGATGCACAGTTTGTTGTAACAAAGTAACAAGCATCATGTCTGGGTTGGTCCCATTTTTCACTTAATGGGAAAAGACAGCAATACAATAACTTCAATTCAACATTTATTTAAAACAGTACCACTACAAGTAGCACAACATCTCAAAGCACACTGCACAATCATGTGGATGAAGGCCGGTACTGACCTTTCATGAGGCAGACAAGATCAAATATGAATCTGCCAACACGAATGGGAAACCCAATCTCGTTTTGTGTAGTTCAACTAAATCAAGCAAAGTTGCCCGTGTGACATTTAAGTTGAACTGCACAAAACACTCTTAAAACAGAAGTGTTTTGCGTAGTGAAGCAAAAGGTCGCAATAGCAACGAGTTGAATAGATATCCCTGGTAAAAAAGAAACAATTACTGGGCAATAAAGGAGGATGAATCGTATGGCCACAAAAAGAAGCATCTACCTTATCTTGACGGAAAACAAAGTAGGACAATAGCATTTCTAAAACGGTTGCACTGATTCATATTAACAAAGACATTCTCTTAAAATAACATTCGTTAAAAATGTAATTTACTTTTAACAGTGGCATTGCTTTAATTTTCGGTGACATTCTTAGATTAACAACAGCAAAATAGTTGTATGGGACATGGGACATGCCAGCACCATGTGCGTCCACACGTATAAATGGGTGATGCAGAGTATGTTGCCAAGCAGCATATCTGCGTTGGTCCCATATTAGTTCTCTTTGAACCTTTTTCCTATGTGAGGGAAGCAAATCAAGTCCTGCACAAACTACCCGACCCCCCCAGTTTCTTTCCTTTTCAACAAAAGATCGGTTCCTTACAGATGTGTGTACTGGGTTACCCCCTTTTTGCCTTTTCGACCAACAAAGCGGCTGGATAGCCAGTCTATACTACTTTCCCTCCCTCCTTTCCTCATTGAACCACATCCTAGATTCATGCTCCATCCCACCCCCCTTCTTTCCTCTTTGAACCAAGACCTAAATTCGACTATAGAATCAAAAAAGATCCGCATGCAGCTAGAGCAATGACGGTTTCAAAGAAAGTTATACCTTAGGGTCGTCGGGATGTGGCTAGGCGCGCGGCGGGAGGCCGGATCTGCCCACACTACGTACGACAGCAAGGAAGAAGGGGTCGGAGGCCCTCCCGCACAGGCGCAGCCTGAAAGCAAACAACGCGGCCAGCAGTGGACTGCCTCCCTCGCCGAAGGCGACAGAGTGAACATTGCACCTCCTCCCCTTCCCGGTGCGACGGAATCCGGACGGCTCCTTCACCAGCTGTGAGGGGGGGGGGGGAGACAGAGGCCAACGGAGTCCTGTTTAGATCTGGTGAAGAGGGTGAGAGACTGTGAATAGAGCAAACCCTAGCAAAGGAACGCCGAGCCTCCAGCGTGTATATATATAGTGCAACGAGAGTGTGAAGAGTGCAAACCCTAGCGAACAAGCGCTGAGGCTCCAGCTTATATAGTACTCATGCATAGTACTAATATAGTGGAGTGGTTTTCTTTTTATCTCCATAACAATCATTTTAAATTGTGTATGAAATGAAACTCTTTATTTAATGTACCCGTGAAGAAAACTACTACGATCAACTAATGATCCACGCGTCCTGGTCGGACTTCCTGTCCTTCACGTGTGGTACACTACCCCCCGTTAAGTGAACAAGCACACACGCGCCAAATTATCGAAAAGGTGTGAGAGTGTGGAAAAATAAAGAATTTTAATTTCAATTATTGGAAAGGTTTGAGAGTATGTATAGTTTGCCCTCTCTGAATTATTATGGTTTCTTGTGTTCAGCCTAAACTTGGTCAAACTTTACAAAGTTTGACTTCAGTCAAATCTAATATGCAGAGTAAATTAAAACAGAGGGGTACTACCTCCATCCGGGTTTTTAGTCCACACCATGTTTTTAATCAAAGTTTGACCACATATTTAGTTAAAAGCTGGACAAATAAAATTACAGGGTAGGTGAAGACAAAGTTGCCAGCAGGCTTAGAAATCAATACAAAACTTTTACTCTTAGTACCAACGTTGATGCTTCTTCGAGGAAACATTTGGTTCATATCCAATTGTGTGATAAAATTGCACCAACGTAAACGACTGCTCCAAGATGAACTGGTGAAGGATATCGTCTTTGTGGTAACAAGCAAAGAGCACTGATGGAAGACAGCCCGTTTTTCATTGAACATCGATCAGCTTCACCAGCCGGTGCAACCATGAGCATGGATAGCTCATCATGGTGTGATGCATCATAAATTTTGGCATCATGTTTGGGTCAAGCACCAATGAAGTTTGATAATACTCATTGTGGATTGTTCCTTCTCGGTAATCAAGCTTGAGAAAGGAAGAACTAAGCAACAGTGGCCATCCAATTTTGTGCAGTTCCACTAAAATTGAGGAAGACATGCCCGAGTATGGAAATATGCATCCCTGCTTGCAAAAATATTAAAAAATGATATTTAAGTAGTGTCGTTTCTTTGTTTTATCTGTGGAACAAGATTAACAATGTCATCTTAATTGTTAATAAGAATTAATGAAACGTACACCAAAAAATAGAAGCATCATGATTATCTTGATGGGAACTAAAGCAGGACCGAAGCATTTATCGACGCCTCTACGTGGGCATTGCTTCATTTTACCAGTGATAGTTTTAGATTAGTAGCAGCAATAGGAGCATATGGACAATGACCGCACAACCAGTATGTACTTTTTGTCGGAAAAAAAACATGTATACCTCCACTGATGCATAAATGATAATCTAGGACAACTTTTGGAGTGGCCTTTCCTCTATAATAGTAAAAAAAATAGGTGATGCTGGACTAGCCGACGAACCCTAGCTACTGTACATGGGGAGCTGGGGAGTAGTGGTATAGGAGAAAACCCGATTGTAGAATACAATGAAGCATGAAATCCAAAATAAGTTATACCTCAGGTGGGCGAGATGTGGATTAGGAGGGCGGGTGGGATCTTCCCACAAAACGGCAGCGAACAAGGGCGTGGAGGACCTTCGTCCGCGGCGGCGCCGGCTCAGAGAGGATGGTGCGCATTGGCTTCCTCCATCGCCGACAGCGACAACATCGACGCTGGACCTCCTCACCACCCGCAGCGGATGGGATCCGGCTGGATCTGTGACCACCGGTGAGGAGAGAGATAGAGTGGACACTCTCATCTTGTTCAGACTAGGAAGAGGCCCATGCGTTGCATGGAACATCAAGATGCATTTATACGAGTTTTTTTATCTTGTGCGAGACAAAGATGAACGAGGGAAGGCCTTATTTGCAAATGTGGAGAGGGGTGCGTGTATCTTTTTGCAAAATTGCCATAGTTTTCTTTCTATCCCTCAGATATAGATCGGACGATCTATATTGCAGGATGGCAGGCAGACCATCATCACCAACTCGTTTTTATAAGAATAGAGATATAGTAGAGAAGTAGAGATAGAGATATGGAGAGGGTGAGAGATCGAGACGCGACAAACCCTATCAAACAAGAGGATATATATACAACAGAGTAAAAAATTCTCTCCATAGCAGTGGTTTTAAATAGAATACGCGCATTCACGGAAAAAAGAAGCGAAAACTGGTGGAGAAATCTTTTTTAACGTGCCAAGAAAGAAAACTCGATCAATAACACGCCCCCGCTTCCACGTCGCAGTTTGTATCGCTCACGTGTGGTCCCCGACCCTCCATTATTAAGTGAACAAATTAAAGGGTCGAATTATTACGTATGTAAGCTGCCTCTTCGTGTACAAATGTGCTCCATCGTGTACTCGCGGGTATGTCGGAGGCAGAGTGAGTGCGTGTACATTTCTTCTTGTACGTAATACTCTATCTCACTTCATATTGTTTCCCACTCCTATGATATTCCTATCCTAGGAACAAAATGAGGCGGTACTAAGTTTGTGTGTGTAGGGAGAACGAGACATGGATGTTGTGTACAAGTAGTCACGAGAGTCGTCTACTATGTGTGTGAGCGCGCACACACACATATACATGCATATCCATGTTTACATGAAATTCTTACTTTCATCTCCATATCCATATCCATCTCCATCTCCATCATATTTGTCCAACTGACACATTATTTAAGTTATTAATTATGTAGCAATATTTACGTACGTCCAGCCTGACCGCCCCGGCCAACTCGAACCCTCTTCATCACCCACATGCGGTTCCTGCCTGAAACGGTCAGTGCCGCATTCATGCCCGGCCAGAGCGGACGCGACCTCTCACTGGCGTCGGCATTGAAGCAGCGCGTCGGTCGAGGGAGCGCCACCCGCGTCGCTTCCCGGTGCACGCGACTGCTCCATGTTCAAATGTCAACACGGCCGGCCACAACATGCATGTAAAAAACTTCTTGAGAGTCCATGCTACAACTAGTTGTCCTCCCCCTCCTCGTCTATCTCTTCCAATAGTGCTAGTACTCCATGGCATGATGCATTGACACACAGGCGGGAAAGTTTGCCTTTACTCGGTTTGCGGTGAGTGGCATGTCGAGCGGCCGTGTGGGGTGGAGGAGGGTGAGACACGAATGCGACAGACGTGATTTAAACGTTGGTTTTGCTCGATGGCGCGATCCAACAAAATGAAACATTGGTTTCCAAAAGAATACTGTACTGCATGAGAGAGATAGAGTGATGATTTGCTTCTTCCGTCCAACTAACTATACCGGGTCTATGTGATTTGATGGCTCATTGGTCACTATTACCGCAGCGGTAGAGCGTCTGCACACTTATTTATTTATTCTGTGATAAAACTAACTTTCTCCACTATTACACAGGAGGAGTACGAAACACGGCAGCCCAGTGACTACATGGCCCACCTCCCACTATCACCATATTCCTTGGACATCGTGCGACACCTCCGGTCATTTTTTCTTTGCGTAGTACTCCCTTTTTCCGGTTTATATAGGGCTTAAATTTGAAATCTCATCAACCAAGGAAGATGATGAGTGGAGAAATGTATCTCGTAGTTTACAAAATTACTCAAACTTTAATCTGCATTAATTAGAATATGTGCATGGATGACGACTAAATGAGTAGGAAAGGTTACATGCATTGGTTGGTTTCTTTTAAGGCTACTCATAGTGGGGAGTAACATAAACTAGTATCATGCATATGATACTAGTATATGATACTACCTTCATAGTGCATAGTATCATAAAGTAGTATCATAGATTACCATATTTATTGCCATGCATGACACAAAGTAGCATAGCATTTAACATGATATCGTATCTACCTATGTTACTATAACCCTCTCTCTCTCTCATTTAATTGTGTGCTACATAAGCATGTTTGTAGTCCCAAGTGCATGTTACCGGTTATGTTACCCCCACTATGGCTAGCCTAATCCTTGCATGCATCAATTTAATGCACCTTGGAATGTGAACATGTGGTGGAAAGAAGTGAAAATAATACTTATAATATGGTATAAAACTAAGAAATTGAGATGAACCCAGTAAACCAGAAAGGAGGAAGTACATTGTACCACATGACCCACCAACCACCATACACTCTCACATACTACCTCCGTCATGGTTTATTAGTCCCCTGTGTAATTTATGCATGATACTAGTATATGATACTCCCCACTATGAGTAACCTTAGACGCATACAAAAATGGACCGGAGGGAGTACGAAGCTTTCTCATATTTTGTTTCATGTATGTATCCTGACTCCAAGGTTGCTGAAAGTGCAACTATCCCTAGGTGGTTTTGGTAATTCCTAACAACATATAGCTCATTGAGCTAACATCATTCCAAGATGAATATTTCAGGAAAATCTCAATGGATGGCATGGCATGGATGAGAAATGTGGATCCCTCAAAATGCTAAGGATAAAAGGATTGGCTCAAGCTCAAAAGCTCAAGACTCTACATTTTATATTTTAGTGATCCAAGATCACATTGAGTCTATAGGAAAAGCCAATACTATCAAGGAGGGATGAGGTGTTGCTTAATGAGTATCTTGCTCTACAGTGCTTAGTGATATGCTCCAAAACCCTCAACAACTTTCTCATATCCACATATGACCTAAACCAAAAGTCAAACTCGGCCCTACCGATTCTTTCTACCCGGCGCCACCGAGTTCAGATGTCATAGCCACTGCCACAAACCCTAGGAAAATCGGTCTCACCGATAGGGATCTCGGTCTCACCGAGATGGGATTGTATTCTCTCTGTTTCCCTTCGTAACGTTTCGGTACCACCGAGATGAGCGATCGGTCCCACCGAGACTGCAATGTAAACTCTCTGTTTCCCTTTCGTAACATTTCAGTCCCACCGAAATGAGCGAATCAGTCCCACCGAGTTTACCTGACCAACTCTCTGGTTAGCTTATTACCAAAATCGGTCTCACCGAAGTTTGTATGTCGGTCTCACCGAGATTACGTTATGCCCTAACCCTAACCACATCGGTCCTACCGAGTTGCATGCCGGTCCCACCGAAAATCCTAATGGTCACTAGATTTGCTAAATCGGTCCGATCGAGTTTATCAATTCGGTCCCACCGCGTTTGGCAAGTTGTGTGTAATGGTTGGATTTTGTGTGGAGGCTATATATACCCCTCCACCTCCTCTTCATTCGTGGAGAGAGCCATCAGAACAAACCTACACTTCCAACTTCTTTGTTTCGAGAAGGAACCACCTACCCTTGTGTTGAGGCCAAGATATTCCATTCCTACCATATGAATCTTGATCTCTAGCCTTCCCCAAGTTGCTTTCCACTCAAATCTTCTTTCCACCAAATCCAAATCCTGTGAGAGAGAGTTGAGTGTTGGGGAGACTATCATTTGAAGCACAAGAGCAAGGAGTTCATCATCAACACACCATTTGTTACTTCTTGGAGAGTGGTGTCTCCTAGATTGGCTAGATGTCACTTGGGAGCCTCCGACAAGATTTTGGAGTTGAACCAAGGAGTTTGTAAGGGTAAGGAGATCGCCTACTTCGTGAAGATCTACCGCTAGTGAGGCAAGTCCTTCGTGGGCGACGGCCATGGTGGGATATACAAGGTTGCTTCTTCATGGACCCTTCGTGGGTGGAGCCTTACGTGGACTCAAGAACTGCTACTCCTTCGGGTTGAAGTCTCCATCAACGTGGATGTACGATAGCACCACCTATCGGAACCATGACAAAAACATCCGTGTCTCCAATTGCGTTTGAATTCTCCAAACCCTTCCCTTTACATTCTTGCAAGTTGCATGCTTTATTTCCGCTGCTCATATACTCTTTGCATGCTTGCTTGAATTGTGTTAGGATTGCTTGACTTGTGCTAAGATAGCTAAAATCTGCCAATGACTAAAATTGGGAAAAGGATAAGTTTTTATTTGGTCAAGTAGTCTAATCACCCCCCTCTAGACATACTTTCGATCCTACAAGTGGTATCAGAGCTTTGGTCTCCATTTACTTTAATTTCCATAGCTTTTTGTGGTCATAGCCTTGGTTTCACAACCTAGGAGAGTATGGCTTCTAGCGAGGGAAATTATCACTGTAGAGGTCCTTACTTTGATTGTACTAATTTTGCTAGTTGGAAGCATAAGATGAAAATGCATATTCTTGGACATAACCCGCCGTTTGGGCTATTGTGTGTATTGGCTTGCAAGGTGAATTCTTTGATGGGAGAGAACCGAACCGTGAAGCTAGTGCGGAAGAGTTGAAGATGCTGCAATACAACGCTCAAGCTTGCGATATCCTCTTCAACGGATTGTGCCCCGAAGAATTCAACAAAATCAGCCGTCTTGAGAATGCAAAGGAAATTTGGGATACTTTGATTGATATGCATGAAGGTACCGACTTCATCAAGGAATCCAAGTTGGATGTGCTCCAAAGTCAACTTGACAAGTTCAAAATGAAGGATGGTGAAGGTGTCGCTGAAATGTACTCTAGGCTTGCTCTTATCACAAATGAGATTGCGGGCTTAGGAAGTGAAGAGATGGCCGACAAATTCATCATCAAGAAGATCCTAAGAGCCTTGGATGGAAAATATGATACCGTGTGCACATTGATCCAAATGATGCCCAATTACAAAGATCTCAAGTCAATGGAAGTCATTGGAAGAATTGTTGCTCATGAGATGTCGCTCAAGGATAAGGAGGAACTTCACAACAAGTCAGGTGGTGCTTACAAAGCCTCATGTGAAGCCCCCACATCATCAAGTGAGAAACAAACCTTAAATGAAGAATTGAGCTTAATGGTGAAGAACTTCAACAAATTCTACAAGAGTAGAAGCAAAGGGAGAAGCTCCAAGTCAAGGTCCTACAATGACAAAAGATCTTCTAGTCGGGAGTGTAATTGCTACAATTGTGGAAGACCCGGACACTATTCCAATGAGTGTACGGCACCCTACAAAAGAAGAGAAGATTCTCCAAAAAGAAGAAGTAGAAGAGAAGAATCACCACCAAGAGAGAGAAGGAGTAGAGATGATCGTTATGAACGAAGACCCTCATGGAGTAGAGATGATTGTGGAAAGGAAGGACAAGTCATCAAGGAGCTACACAAAACGAAGACATCAAGCTCATGTTGGTGAATGGGTATCCGGCTCCGACTCCGACAATCACTCTGAGAGAAGTTATCACTCCGACTCCGAATATACTCAATATGAAGGTGTTGCCGGTCTAGCACTTGTGTCAACCAACTCCTATGACATATTTGATTCACCTAATGAAGGAATTGGAAAATGCTTCATGGCTGAAGGCCCAAATGTAACACACCCCGAGTATGTTGATTTCAATAGTGATGAAGATGACTTGCTAGGTGATGATGATTTACTTGTTGACAACTCTAGTGATGAATACTATGATGAAACGTCAATTAATAATGCTAATCAAGATAAAACAAATGACAATGATAAGGAGAAGATTGAGCTTCTAACTAAAGAACTAAACACTCTTAAGTTAGCTCGTGAAACTATCTTAGAAGATCATCGAGAACTTTTAAGGACACATGAGAAGTTACGCTTTGAAAAGCTCAATCTTGAGCAAGAGCATGAGTTCTTAAAGGTAATCAATGATGATCTTCGTAAGAAAAGTTCTTCTTACATTGCCAAGCGTTTACTCTTATCTACTTACATGCCTCAAGTCAAGTCCACTAACAACAACAAGAAGGATTCTTCCTCTAGTAGTAACAATAATCATGCTAAATCAAATGTTGTTGCTTCTAGTAGTTCTCTTGATTCCACTAATGATTCTCTTAGCCAAGTTACACTTGAGCAAGAAAATAGCTTATTGAAGGGAATTATAGAGAAAGGTGTTTACAAGAGCCTTGCTGGGAGTAAGCAATTTGAGGAAATTGTAGGCAAGCAAGGAAGGCACTGGAAGAACCAAGGTGTTGGTTTTGAACGAAAGTTCAATGCCAATGGAGTTGAGTGGGCAGAAGATCAATATCCCAAGACGAAGTTTGTTCCTCAACAAGAGAAGTATGATCCTACTTCCTTCAAGGGGACACAAGCTCAAGATGATCTTCCACCAAAAGACCACAAGCAAAAAGGCAAGGACAAGCTTCAAGAGGAAATTGAAGCATTTGAAGAAGCTCCTAAGGCCTTGTTCAAGTGGGTTCCCAAGACTACGACAAGTTCTACTTCATCAAGTACGACTACAACTCCAAGGATTCCCATCAAGATGATGTGGATCCCGAAGAAGAAGAACTAGAGAGTTCTTGAGGGTGACTCCGGCAACATATTTCACTCATATTATTTTGGCAACAACGAGTGCAATCAACTTCCACATCTTGCACTAGTTCAAGGAGTCACAAACCCTCTTGTTGGTAAGACAAGGTACAAGGTAACCTAATGCTTTCATAGACATCATCTTATGTGTGCATCACTCTATGTCTATGGATATCCTTGTTTGTTCCTTGTGGGACTAACCCGTGTAGGTATTGAAAGTGCAACTCACTCCAAAAGGATTGCTCCAAATGATCTTCATCAACATTGAGCATCCACATCTTCAACACCTACATGAAGTCATCATCGACAAAACCCAAGGTTAGTTCATCCCTCTAAGGGGGGATCTCACATCTAGGGGGAGCTTTGCTCTAAAGAATTGAGCTAAAGCAACTCTAATGGTGTGAACACATCAATGCATTATGTAAAAGTGGTAACCCCACTTGAGCTTAAACGATGAGTATGACCTATGATCAAATGTTCTCATTTGACTCCTAAGTCAATATACTCATATATAGATGACCTAGTCATCGCCAATTGTTTGATAGATGCTAGAATTGTTTGTGCATGCTTTGTCACATATTTTATTTGCTATTTCATTGTGTGAGCATGTTGGTTGCATATTTTACTCATTCGAGGACATCCACTTGTTGTTTTGATTGATTGGTTTCTTTTTCTTTGGCCAAGTGGATGGACAAGAATGCCTAAGAACCTTCTCTAGCTATCTATGCTCTTCTCGTCTCAAACTCTATTCATGCTACATCACAAAATTTGATCAAGTCAGATTCGAACCACTCTGTGTGAGGAGCACTCGGAGTCCCCGATTCGTCATAGACTTAAACTTCCAAAACTTCTTTGTGCGTTTCGGTCTGACAGATTCCTCCATTTTGGTCATACCGAGATCACTAAGTCGATCTAAGTTTTCAATCTCGGCGCAACCGATTTGAACTTTTCGGTCACACCAAGTTGCTGTAACTGTCAACAGTTATGCATCTCGGTGCCACCGAGTTGTTGATACGTCTCCAACGTATCTATAATTTTTGATTGCTCCATGCTACTTTATCTACTGTTTTGGACTATATTGGGCTTTATTTTCCACTTTTATATTATTTTTGGGACTAACCTATTAACCGGAGGCCCAAATGTAATTGCTGTTTTTTTGTCTATTTCAGTGTTTCGAAGAAACAGAATATCAAACGGAGTCCAAACGGAATGAAACCTTCGAGAACGTGATTTTATCACCGAACGTGATCCAGGAGACTTGGACCCTACTCCAAGAAGTAACAGAGGCGGTCACGAGGGTGGGGGGCGCGCCCCCCTGCCTTGTGGCCCCCCTGTTGCTCCACCGACGTACTCCTTCCTCCTATATATACCTACGTACCCCCAAACGATCAGACAGGAGACAAAAACCTAATTCCACCACCGCAACTTCCTGTATCCACGAGATCCCATCTTGGGGCCTGTTCCGGAGCTCCGGCGGAGGGGGCATCCACCACGGAGGGCTTCTACATCATCACCATAGCCCCTCCGATGAAGTGTGAGTAGTTTACTTTAGACCTTCGGGTCCATAGCTAGTAGCTAGATGGCTTCTTCTCTCTTTGTGGATCTCAATACAATGTTCTCCCCCTCTCTCGTGGAGATCTATTCGATGTAATCTTCTTTTTGCGGTGTGTTTGTTGAGACCGATGAATTGTGGGTTTATGATCAAGATTATCTATGAACAATATTTGAATCTTCTCTAAATTATTTAATGTATGATTGGTTATCTTTGCAAGTCTCTTCGAATTATCCGTTTGGTTTGGCCAACTAGATTGGTAGTTCTTGCAATGGGAGAAGTGCTTAGCTTTGGGTTCAATCTTGTGGTGTCGTTTCCAAAGGATGTGAGAAGGGCAGCAAAGGCACGTATTGTATTGTTGCCATCGAGGATAACAAGATGGTTTTTATCATATTGCATGAATTTATCCCTCTACATCATGTCATCTTGCTTAAGGCGTTACTCTGTTTTAACTTAATACTCTAGATGCATCTTTGGATAGCGGTCGATGAGTGGAGTAATAGTAGTAGATGCAGGCAGGAGTCGGTCTACTTGTCTCGGACGTGATGCCTATATACATGATCATACCTAGATATTCTCATAACTATGCTCAATTCTGTCAATTGCTCAACAGTAATTTGTTCACCCACCGTAGAATACTTATGTCTTGAGAGAAGCCACTAGTGAAACCTATGGCCCCTGGGTCTATTCTCATCATATAAATCTCCATTACTTTAATACTTGCTTTGTTTTTACTTTGCCTTTTACTTTTCACTTTGCATCTCTATACCAAAAATACCAAAAATATTATTTATCATCTCTATCAGATCTCACTCTCGTAAGTGACCGTGAAGGGATTGACAACCCCTAATCGCGTTGGTTGCAAGGAGCTATTGTTTTGTGCAGGTACGAAGGACTTGTGCGTAGCCTCCTACTGGATTGATACCTTGGTTCTCAAAAACTGAGGGAAATACTTACGCTAGTTTGCTGCATCATCCTCTCCTCTTCGGGGAAATCCAACGCAATGCTCAAGAGGTAGCAGTTGTCCACTCGGTCACACCGACAGGGTCGGGCTATATATACTCACGGGCAAAAATTTGGAAACTTTCTCCAAACCCCTTCGCGCACAAGATAGCTCGCCTCGCCTCCGTGGTCTCTGGATCATCCTCCTCATCGCCAGCCACCTCCAGTCGTTGGTCTCCGCCGCCGTCGACGGAATTCAACCCCGCCGTTGCCGCTGTGCCGAGTTCATCGCCGAACTAGGGTATGGACTCGATCACAGTGATATCCCTGTCCGATTCCTAGCACATTGTGTTCATCATGATTCTTGCCACGATTGAAACTATTCTATCCAGTCAAAACACTCCGTAGATTAGAGATGAATTGAAAATTTAGGGTTAGGTTTCCGCCGAAACCATCTCGGACCCACCGAGTTGCAGAACCCGGTTCCACCGATTTGGCTTAGGCCATTGCACACGTGGTTCTAGGTCTGACCGAGAATTGCAAATCGGTGTGACCGAGTTCAGGACTTTGTGAAACCCTAGCAGTCTCGGTGCCACCAAACTGTGACTCAGTCTGACCGAGTTCACTAGTTTAGGTTCCAAAAGCTGCTTCGGTATCACCGAATTTGCAAATGGGTTGATCTGAAATGCTTTCTGTGGAAAACTAAAACTAAGTTTTTGACTCATTCTTTTGCAAAAATCTTTGTATTTTGTGATGCTCATCCACTCTATCTCATCTATATATATTCACAGGGTCTGCAGTCAGTGTTTGCAACATGTCTGATCAGAGTGACAACCAAAAC
Source organism: Aegilops bicornis (assembly GCA_021605145.1). Lineage (NCBI taxonomy): Eukaryota > Viridiplantae > Streptophyta > Magnoliopsida > Poales > Poaceae > Aegilops > Aegilops bicornis. The sequence continues at coordinate 498,979,335 of CM038675.1, forward strand.
AGGTCAGAGGAGCAGATTCAGATGAGTGAGGGCACTAGTCCCTCTAGCAGCTCAGATGAGGGTAGCAGAAGCACTCCCAGCAACTTACCCAAAGCAGCCACCAGGACAAGGAAGAAGAGAACCTCAGAATATGAGGATGAAGACTATGTGGCAATAGAGGATGAGGCCATTTCCAAGAAAAATGTGCTCAAGAAAGAATATAGCTCAGCTGCAGCAGCCTAAGCTGGTCACGAAGACAAAAAGGCCACAGGAAGACAACCCATGTCTAAAGCGAGCCTCCACTCAAGCATCTTTGGAATCTCAACCCAAAGAGGCTCTTGCAGAAGGAAGAAGAGAAAGGAAAGGGTCAAGAAGACCATGGCGGAGTTATTGGAAAGCCTTCCATGATGGAATAAGAGGAAGAAGAAGAGGTTCTTTGACCAGCACCCAAGGCTCAGAAGCTTATGGGTGATGCTATTAGGTCAGGGGCTGCATCATCAAAGCCCAAAGAAGCACCCAAAGCTGTCTCCAAACCAAAGATTGCACCAAAGAGGAATACCAGAAACATATCTGCTGCTGAGAAGAACAAGGCCCCAGTGCCTGAGACTGTTGCTGAAGAAGAAGAAGATGAAGAGCATATCCTGAGAAAGTTGAAGCCAAAGATTCCAGACCACAATGATGCTCATCCTGTGGCTGAGAACATGAAGATCAGGAGAGACTCAGGATTGAGGCTATGGAGAGAGTCAGATCCATATGCCACCAGAAGGAGGACCGCTGTTGATTACAGGTTCCACACAAAGGAACAATAGGACTTCTATGAGACAATCTTGTTGGAGAAGAAGCCTATAGTGTGTGACATGAGGTGGGTCGACTGGACCTACATGAAGGAGAATGAGGAACACTATCCTGGTGTGTATGACAGTTTCAGTGCATGTGGATTTGAAGTCTTTGTTGGGTAGAAGCTCACAAAGTGGAATGAGGAGCTCATAATGCAATTCTACTCCACAGCACACTTCTATCCAGATGGCAGGATAGTATGGATGTCTGAAGGTACAAGGTACCAATCAACTATTGAGGAATGGGCCAATCTGATCAATGCACCTAAGGAGGAAGAAGATGACTTGGATGTCTATGCCAAGAAAAAGATGGATCACAACTCTATGGCACGTATGTACAAAGAGATTCCTGAAGCAGATCTCGAGACTCACCAGTTTGGATCAGTGGAACACTTGCTGTCAGGTCTGCCTACAATCAATTGGATCCTCAGGCACACTCTCTTCCCAAGTCTGGTGATCACAGAATGATCAGAGGCCATGCAATAAACTTGCTACACATATTTGATGCGCCACAGAAGTTCAAGGTCATGAGCCTTATAGTTGAGACTATCAAGAGGACAGCTGCTGACCAGAAAAGAAGTTGTGGATATGCCCCACAGATCCAGGAGCTGATAAACTCCAAGATGGGCACAGGCACATACTTGTTGGATAAGGAGCACATGCCTATCTATCCAGACTTTGAGGACAACCAAGTGGTTATGGCTGAAGATGAACCATCTTCAGTGCAAGCACAAGCTAATAAGGAGAAGGCAAGGGCAGAGAAGGCTGCCAAGATGCCAACAATGGAAGAGGCATCTCAGTACCTTCTGAAGAGCAAACAGGATCAACTTGGCTACTTGATTGCATCCACTCTGAGGATTGAGAAGGGGCTGGCCACCTTGACTCGAAACCAGGAGAGCTTGGAGAGGATCATGGAGCAGAAGTTCTATGACATGGATATAAAGGTAACTGAGATCCAGTCTGTTGTTGAGCAGCTTCAGGATGATATGCAGGAGAGGAAGGGCAAGACAACCACAGATGCATTTGCCAGAGTGCCTAGAGCTCACAGATCAGCTGCAGTGCCAGTGACAGACACCAGAGCCACTTCATCTGCACTAGCTACAGCTTCAGTGCCACCAGCTCCAGCACCTACACCTCCAGCTCCATCTACATCAACAGATGCTTTCGTCCTTGGCGTTCTGTCTACACCACCACCTGAAGCTCAAGCCTGAGAGTCGATTTAGTGCTATGCATTTTCTATGAACTTTTTGGTAACTTGTTGCCAAAGGGGGAGAAAAATGTATAGATCATAGGGGAGAAAAATGTATAGATCATAGGCTTCGAGAGAGAGTGTTGCTTTTTGTTCTCTCTTGCTTTGGTGGTTGAACTTTATTTGCTTGTTTGAGATACCTTATGTTTGTGTGATACCTGGATTGATCATGTGTTTGATCATATGCGGTTCTTCCCGCTGTACTAGATTTTATCTGGTTTGGTACATTTATGCTTGTTCAATGACATTATTCTTTTTATCTCTATATGATCATTCACTTTGCTTGGTGATGAGTGCATGTATTCAATCATTATCATTTTGAGCGCTCCACCAAGATGTATGTGACATGGAAGAGTTACCCATGAGCCTAACTCCTTGTGCATTTGCAGTCCAAAGCAAATCTTAAACTATGCACAAATTTAGGGTGAGCTCTTGATTATCACATACTTCTCAAAGCGTCAATTCTTTTCACTCTTATTATCATTTGTCGAAGCTTTGATCTATATGTTGTCATCAATTACCAAAAGGGGAGATTGAAAGTGCAACTATCCCTAGGTGGTTTTGGTAATTCCTAACAACATATAGCTCATTGAGCTAACATCATTCCAAGATGAATATTTCAGGAAAAGCTCAATGGATGGCATGGCATGGATGAGAAATGTGGATCCCTCAAAATACTAAGGATAAAAGGATTGGCTCAAGCTCAAAAGCTCAAGACTCTACATTTTATATTTTAGTGATCCAAGATCACATTGAGTCTATAGGAAAAGCCAATACTATCAAAAGGAGGGATGAGGTGTTGCTTAATCAGTATCTTGCTCTACAGTGCTTGGTGATATGCTCCGAAACCCTCAAGTACTTTCTCATATCCACATATGACCTAAACCAAATGTCAAACTCGGCCCTACCGATTCTTTCTACCCGGCGCCACCGACTTTAGATGTCATAGCCACTGGCACAAACCCTAGGCGAATCGGTCTCACCGGTAGGGATCTCGGTCTCACCGAGATGGGATTGTATTCACTCTGTTTCCCTTCGTAACGTTTCGGTACCACCGAGATGAGCGATCGGTCCCACCGAGATTGCAATGTAAACTCTCTGTTTCCATTTCGTAACATTTCGGTCCCACCGAAATGAGCGATTCGGTCCCACCGAGTTTACCTGACCAACTCTCTGGTTAGCTTATTACCAAAATCGGTCTCACCGAGTTTGTGTAATCGGTCTCATCGAGATTACGTTATGTCCTAACCCTAACCACATCGGTCCTACCGAGTTGCATGTCGATCCACCGAAAATCCTAACGGTCACTAGATTTGCTAAATCGGTCCGACCGAGTTTATCAATTCGGTCCCACAGAGTTTGGCAAGTTGTGTGTAACGGTTGGATTTTGTGTGGAGGCTATATATACCCCTCCACCTCCTCTTCATTCGTGGAGAGAGCCATCAGAACAAACCTACACTTCCAACTTGCTGTTTCTGAGAAGGGACCACCTACCCTTGTGTTGAGGCCAAGATATTCCATTCCTACCATATGAATCTTGATCTCTAGCCTTCCCCAAGTTGCTTTCCACTCAAATTTTCTTTCCACCAAATCCAAATCCTGTGAGACAAAGTTGAGTGTTGGCAAGACTATCATTTGAAGCACAAGAGCAAGGAGTTCATCATCAACACACCATTTGTTACTTCTTGGAGAGTGGTGTCTCCTAGATGGGCTAGGTGTCACTTGGGAGCCTACAACAAGATTGTGGAGTTGAACCAAGGAGTTTGTAAGGGCAAGGAGATCGCCTACTTCATGAAGATCTACCGCTAGTGAGGCAAGTCCTTCGTGGGCGACGGCCATGGTGGGATAGACAAGGTTGCTTCTTCGTGGACCCTTTGTGGGTGGAGCCCTCCGTGGACTCAGCAGAACTGTTACCCTTCGTGGGTTGAAGTCTCCATCAACGTGGATGTATGATAGCACCACCTATCGGAACCACGACAAAAACATCCGTGTCTCCAATTGCGTTTGAATTCTCCAAACCCTTCCCTTTACATTCTTGCAAGTTGCATGCTTTATTTTCCGCTTCTCATATACTCTTTGCATGCTTGCTTGAATTGTGTTAGGATTGCTTGACTTGTGCTAAGATAGCTAAAATCTACCAAAGACTAAAATTGGGAAAAGGATAAGTTTTTATTTGGTCAAGTAGTCTAATCACCCCCCTCTAGACATACTTTCGATCCTACAGTTGCCCGTTACAACATTACAACAAATACAAAGGAAAACTAACATGCATGCTGATGCATCTCAATGATTCATAGATCATAGCCAATATTTACTTCACAATTAAAGAAAAAAGTTGCGAGAGTGTGTACATAAAAAACTACTAATGGGGTCTCTACGACTTAAACCCTAAACCCTAAACATGATTTAATTTCACGGCTAGGTAGAACACATCAAAGGAAAGAAGCCTGGCACCCTCGGATCATACGATGCTTTTGTGCAGTTCCACTAAAATCGAGCCGAGCATCCCTGTTGGCAAAGATATTGAAGAAGTGTGATTAGAATAATAGTAGTGGAACTAGTTCATGAGACATAAACTCATCACAAATACAAGCCGGTAGAAGTAGAGAAAGATCCAGATGGAGATGGAGCTACGTGGGGAGCTATGGCAGTGGAGCAAGCCGGCTCCAAAAGGAAGTTGTACCTGGGACGTCGGGGGATCATACCGCTGGGACCCCCGGTCAGCACGCACCGACAGTGGGTTTTCTTCCTCGCTGTTGTCGACTGCGTCTACGTAGAACATCGTCCGCTTGCCCCGGCGGTGGGATTAGCCGGATCTGTGACCAGCGGTGTGGCTACCGCTGTTCAATGCTTGTGAAGAAAGCAGCCCAAGCAAGCAGGTTTGTAGCTTAGGCTCTTGCTAGTGTATATATAGTGGAGCAGTTTGTGTTTTCTCTCCATATCAACCTTTTTATATCGCGTACGTGTCATTGAAGAGTGCAATGATGGTTGCTTCGTCCGACTAACTTACTGTGTGGTTTGACTGCTCCTGAGTGGCCCCTGCACATACTCCCCTATGTGTATGACCGTTCTTGAGTCTCACATGTACTTATCTCTATTTTCTTGCATGACACGTAGACAGGATGCACATAGAGGAATTTTGTTACTACACGTTGTTATGTATCTACTCTCTCCTTTCGGTTCACTACTAGTACTCCCTCCGTCCTGGTTTATTGGTCCCCTTTGTACTCAATTCATGGGCTCGTTTTCCTCAAGAAATTGCCTTTACCAACGTATTAATATCAGGAATGCATGTGTGAACAACGAATGATTAAACCTTGCATGCAACATTTTGACAAAGCATTGGCATATGAACATGTGAATGTGAGGGACTACAACCTCGTGCATGCATGCAACAGTCAGACGTCCACATGCATGCAAAAACACGGGCGACGCCCTAATGCATGCATGTCTGAGCACACGACGGAACACAAATGGTCACACTCAAATGCTCAACCTACAGTTGCATGCACACACATACTCGGCCAGGGTGAGCTAGTGACCGTATAAACACCGGAAAATGTATATATTGCCTGCAATGAGCATATTATGAAGTCCACTGACTGTATTTTTACAAATATACAATGACAACCAGTGTATTTATCTCGTTTCAAATTAAGCCATATTAACCGGAAAGGAGGCAGTATGGACTAGCATTACTTTGTTGTGTCCCGTCAACTTGCAGAACAAGGAGAAGCTTGCGCGCGGTGGCTCGCGGGACAAGGAGAAACATTTGACTAATGCAAGCTCTCCCTCGCTCAGGCGGTGGACGTGCAACATTTAATTCGGTGTCAGATTGCGAGAAGCATACACTGTACTAGTACCATCATTTTTTGACTTCCCGAAGAGGCGAAGAGCCAAGTGCAAAGTTTACTACAGTAGTACTTATTACTCTGTATACAGGTACTACTAGGAGCCGCATGGTGGAGCGTATGCACTGTTATGCCTCCTTTGGTTTGTAGGAATTTCATAGGATTTCTATAGGATAGGATTTGCAAAGGAAAATTTCATTTGAAGCCCGTTGGTTTGTAGGAATGGTTTCCTATTCCTATGTAGGATAGGAATCAATCCTTCACATTTTGGAGGAAAAAAACATTAGCTAAGACTCAATGGAAAAATTCCTATCCTATGCATAAAAAATGCCGTCTCTTTCTCTATAAGAATTGAGATGCATGTCATCTCACTTCCTATGATTTTCATATTCCTATAACATTCCTACCCTATTAACCAAAGGAGGCCTTATTTTACTTTAATCTGTGATAAAGCAATCTTCAACACATTTGCTTCTCTTCGAGGGTTCTTGCATGTGATAATGGAAGTTGATTGCACGGAACACTCACCACAATTCTCGCTTAATTATGGCTCCTATCCTGTTAGAAACAGGAGCGCTCAGTAATATTTTCTCTTTTTTTGTTATTCAGCATGTAAACATGTCAGCAAACCTTGTTGTGCATCTTTGTGTGAACTGTGCTTGCATCACTTTGAATGTGACCGAGAGTTGGCTTGATGAAACACCTCGCTTCCTTTTTTGTGGGGTACCTTGCTTCCTAGTGACCAGTCTCTTGGCTGATTGTCCTAAGAATGCTTATATATGAATAAAACTCTCTCATTTACCCGCAAAAATGATTAAGCCATATTAACTGGAAAGGAGGGAGTATGGAGTAGCACTACTTTGGTGTGTCTCGTCAACTTGCAGAACGAGGAGAAGCTTGCAGGACAAGGTGAAGCTTGCTTACGCCCTCTCCGTCTACCTCAAGCACGGTGGCTCGGAGGACGAGGAGAAGCTTTTGACTAATGCAACTACCCTTGCCCAGGCGGTGGACGTGCAACAGTTCATTTGGTGTTGGATTGCCAGAGGCATACACTGTAGTACCATCATTGTTCGACTTCCTGAAGAGGCGAAGAGCCAAGCGCAAGGTTTAGTAGCACTACTAGTAGTAGTATACAGGTAGTAGGAACCGCATGGTGGAGCGTCTGTACTCTTATTTTATTTTAATCTCTGATAAAGTACACATTTGTTCGTGAGAAGTGCGGAAAACAACAGCCCAATAGTAGTTTTAAAAGACATCGAACATGTAATGATGATATCGATCAACCATGCTCGAATATATCTTGGCCTCCATGCGAGTCCGTCTCTGTGTTCTCGCTCCTCATCTCTCTCAAGGAGCGGCGGGTTGGCCATTTTGCCGTCAATTGAGATTGGTTTGAACACACTTCGGTCACATGTCAGTGATATGCCAAGAGGAAGCGCGTCGACTGACATGCCATACGCGGACTTGGTTTTGCACCTTCATACTACCCTCTGTCACAATTTATAGAGCATGCTTCAACAATCTCTGGGACCAAGGCGACTAGCGATCGACCTGAAAAATAGCATTGGTAGTTATAGCACAGCGTCTATTACTAGAGGAAATAATGCGTACAGACATGCATGCAGTGCTTCCACCCTAGGTACACACATGCATGCACTTACTCCACTCCGTGTACACACCTACATCGAGAGAAAATTGTGGGCTAGACTGCGGTTACCACACCCTAATTAATTGAGCACTGAACCAAATGCGTCTAATATCTCTCTGGTGGTGGAAATGCATGAGAATTTAAGCGCGCCCTGTAAGCTGTGACGGAGGGTAGTATGAGCGGATTCAAAGAAGAGCGTATTGATGGTTGCTTCTTCCGAGCAACTTACAGTGGGAAAGGTGGGGCTTATGATTCGACTTCTCGTTACTGACTATTAGTGTGGCGCAACGACCGAGCTGAGTCTCCCATGCGGTTGTGCACTATAATTTGGTGCATGGCACATGGACCCAGATGTTGAATGGCTTCTGGCAATGCTATCAAGCCTTCCATCATTTGTTTACATAATTGACGTATACAAATAATTTTCCACCGACATGAAATTGTACAATGCTTTGAAGCTTCAACTTTTGTTTCGTGTGTCTTGCTAGCTGGAAGGTTGTCTCGCTACAACATCAATCAAAATAATAGAAAGGAAACTAACATCCATGCTCTTTCAGAAAAAAAATAAAAAAACTAACTTCCTTGCTGATGCATCTCAATTATTAGCAGATCAGAGCTAATATTTACATCACAACCGAAGACAAAGTTGTGAGAAGGTGTTAAATTAAAATTGATCCATGCTTTCATTGGAAGCTACTTCCCCCCAGCTCTGTCTAAACCAACAAGGCATGTTGGGGAAAAAGTAGCTATTAGGAGCATGCAACATTCCGATCATTTTGTGCAGTTCCACTAAAATAGAGCTGAGCGTCCATGTTCCCAAGATATTAAGTGTGATTACAATAATAGAGGACTGTTGATGAAACAATAAACACACAAATAGAAGCCGATCACCTTTGTAGTCTCTCTTAAGACTATCTAGTTGAAGAAGATTAAGCAAATAGGTGGAGAAGATTAGGCTCGAAATTTGATGAGGAGGATAGAGCAAAACCAATCTCCCTTTGTGCAGTTGCACTAAAATGTAGAGACGTTGCCCGTGTGACATTTTAGTAGAACTACACAAAACACTCTTAAGAAAAAAGTGATTTGTGCAATTCACCAAAAGGGCGCAATAGCAACGAGGTGAAATGGATAGCCCTGTTTGCAAAAAAGAGGTAGAAAGGAAAGAATTACTGGCCAATAACAGTTGATGACACAAACGATGAGAAAAAAGAAGCATATTCCTTTGTCCTAAGGGAAGATAACAGTACGGTTGTTTATCTAAAACGGTGTAAGGACGAGATTGCAATATGGAAAGTACGCCGGATGAGCTACGTTTTGGGCAAAAAACTAGGGAAGATCCACATGCAAGACTTTCCACATGCTGACGATGGGAAGATGGGCGATGGAGCAAGGCCGAGAGGAGGAAGCTGTACCCGGGGGTCGTCTGGATGTAACTAGGAGGGCGGCGGCGAGCGGGATCCGCCCATACTGTGGCAGCGAGCAAGTTGTGAAGGCCCTACCACGCCTGAGCTTGGTCAGAGAGAACGGCGGGCACCGCAGATCGGGACGTGCTGCCTCGACGATGTCAAACAGAGAAACGATGCACAACCTCCCTTACTGCCAGTGGACGGGACGCAGCCGGATCAGTGACCAACGATGAGAGAGAGAGAGAGAGAGAGGCCACTGCCGCCTTGTGTGAGATAGTGTGATGATAGACAAACCCCGGCAGGCAGGCTCCATTGTAAATAGTCGAGCAGATTTCTTTTTTCTCAATGACAATCGTTTTATATTCTGTACCCGCCATTGAGGAATATCACTTATTTGCCGGCGTCTGACACTGGAGGAGGCATTTTCGTGGCTTGGGACACCACGAGGGCGCTTTTGACGAATTTTGTCAATGATTCCCATTGCATCACCGGGTACGTCTCGCCCAAGGAGGGGACGCCATGGTGGTTAACTGTAGTCTGTGGGCCGCAGGATGACGAGGACAAGATCAACTTCCTGAATGAGATTTCGGAGCGTAGATCGCTAAGCCCAGGACCATGGCTTGTCATTGGCGACTTCAATCTTATCCTGCACGCGGAAGACAAGAATAACGCCAACTTGGACCGGAGAATGATGGGGAAGTTCAAGCATTTTGTGGACAACAACGCTCTCAAGGAGCTATTTTTGCATGGCCGCAGATTCACGTGGAGTAACGAAAGGGAGACGCCCACGCTCACCAAGATTGATCGTGCGTTTGTCTCCGTGGATTGGGAGCTAGATCACCCGGATTGCTTGCTGCAAGCCTTATCCATCGAGTACTCGGACCACTGCCTGTTGCACCTCACGCTTCAAGAGCCGATGCAGGTGAGGAGGAGGTTCCGATTCGAGAAATTCTGGGTTAAAATGGATGGCTTCTTGGACATCGTTAAGGAGGCTTGGAAGTGCGACCCTAGTATTTCAGACCCCTTCATGCGTCTGGCTATTATGCTTCGGAACACGGCTAGAGCACTTGCCACTTGGGGCCAAAAGGAGACATGCAATATCAAGCTGCAAATTGCCATCACTAATATAGTCATCATGCGGTTCAACTGTGCCCAGGTAAACCGTCTGCTTACAGAGGAGGAGAGATGGCTCAGAAGAACACTTAAACATCTGGTGCTAGGACTGGCATCCCTAGAGAGGACCATTGCCAGACAAAGATCGAGAATAACATGGTTTCAAGAAGGCGATGCAAGCACACAGCTATTTCACTTGGTAGCTAATGGGAGACGTATGAAGAACTATATACCTTCCTTGACCATGGATGGGCGTATTATCACGGATCAGAAAGGCAAGGAGGAGGCCTTCTACATGGCCTACAAAGACTTGTTAGGCAAGGATGAGGCACGTGAATTCACTCTAGATTTGGACAGACTGGGGATTGAGCCTGTTGACCTCTTGGAGCAGGATGCGGTGTTCAGGAGGACGAGATTTGGGCGGTGATAAAGGATCTACCCTTGGACAAGGCACCAGGGCCGGACGGGTTCATAAGTCTGTTTTTCCAGAAAGCTTGGGAGGTGATTAAGGGTGATCTGGTGGCGGCGATTCACAAGCTCTTTCTTGGAAATGGAAGGGGATTCGGCAGACTAAACCAAACTCTGATCACCCTCTTGCCGAAGTCTCCGGAAGCATGCAGTGTATTCGACTTCCGACCTATCTGCCTCCTACACAGCATGCCCAAGATCGCATCTAAACTCCTGACTTCTAGGCTCAGGCCACGTATGGGAGAGCTTGTACAGGTGAACTAGTCCGCTTTCATTAAGGGGCGTTGCTTGCATGATAATTTTCTTCTAGTAAGGCAAATGGCACGCTCATTGCATCGAAGGAAAGCGAAAGGAGTAATGCTCAAGTTAGACATAACTAAAGCCTTTGACTCCCTGGCATGGACATTCTTGTTCGAAGTGTTGAGAGCTAAAGGATTCTCGGAGCGTTGGATATCTTGGATAGCAACACTTCTTACCACTGCCGGCTCAAGAGTGCTTGTAAATGGATGTGCAGGAGACAAGTTCATGCACGCTAAAGGCCTGAGGCAAGGGGACTCGATCTCCCCTTTGCTTTTCGTAATTGCCATGGACGTTCTCACGGCTATCGTTGTGAAGGCGCACGAGGATCGTGTACTGAGTACCATCAATGGGTGCAGCCCGATGCAGTGTCTGTCCTTATATACGGATGATGTGGTGCTCTTCATCAAACCAACTTGGCCAGATCTTCTGTTCGTTAAGGAAACCCTCGCCATCTTCGGAGTGGCATCTGGTCTTAAAGTGAACTTTGCCAAATCTGCGACAATTATGATCCAGGCAGAGACCGAGGACGGGGAGCTTGTAAACTCGGTTCTACCATGGAAGATCGCCACCTTCCCATGCAAATACCTGGCGATCCAGCTTAGCATAAGACAACTTAAAAGATCCGAGTGGCAACCGGTGGTCGATGCGGCCCTACACATCTTGCCAGGATGGCAAAGGAGATTGGTGACGAGACCTGGGAGGCCAATCCTCGTCAATCAAGTCATGAGGGCACAAGCCACTCATCATCTCATGATTGCAGAGGCACCAAAATGGTCTCTTGAAAGAGTGGACAAAGGCTATCGGGCATTCTTTTGGGCCGGGACATAGGAAGTGAGCGGTGGCAAATGTGTGGTGTCCTGGGCCAAGGTGTGTAGGCCAAAACACATGGGAGGATTGGGAGTCATTGACCTATATAAACATGGCCTGGCTTTAAGATTAAGATGGGAATCACCACAAAAAAAAGACACATCCGTGACATTTTGGGCCGAACGAATTTTTTTCCTGTCATACATATGACACTTCTATGATGATAATTGTGACAAAACCCGGTATCATCATAGATGTGGTTGGGCTCCTACTTCTATGACAAAAAATCATGACAGAAAATGGGCTTTTCGTCCTGGGCGGGCTGGAGACGCAGCTGCATGACATTCTTTGGGCTGTCCATGACGGAAAAAACCATGGTAGAAGCGAGGGGGAGGAAAATTTCGGGGAGTTGCTGGTTACGGTGGGAGGTTGGGGGCCAAGCGATCGCGCTGCTTTCTCTCTCATACGCTGCGTGTGCGGCGTTCTCGCTCTAATCGAACCCGGCGAGGCGTTGGGCTCTAATCGAACCCGGCGATTACTGCGCAGTTACGCGTTATCGAACCCGAGCGATCGATCGATGGCTGTGGCGAAGCCGATCGATCGATTCTTCGCCATCTGCTGCTAAGTGAAGCCGATCGATTGGATGAACAGTGAGCATTGCGGGGGTTTGGATGAGCGATGGCGGTGGCGGTGCCTCTGGATGAACAGGAACCCGTGGTGTGGAGGGTTGGATGAACAGTAGACGGTGGAGGGGTGGCCGTGGAGGGGTGGTTGAACAGGACCTCGTGGTGTGGAGGGCTGGATGAACAGTAGATAGTGGAGGGGTGGCCGTGGAGGGGTGGTTGAACAGTAGCCGGTGGAGTAGCGCGCGGTGGAGGCTGGATGAACAGAAGTCCATGGAGGCTGGAGGAGGTCGACGGTAGCCCGTGGAGGCTGGAGGAGGTCGACGGGTGAGATGAACAAGATCCCGTGGAGTCTCATTTTGCGTACGCCACACCCCTCTGATGAACAGGACCCCGTTTGACCGTGGCGCTCCAACACAAGTCCGTTTGGCCCGCTTTTGGCACGCCACACCCTCCCGATCAACGGGACCCCGTTTTGACCGTAGGGAGGTCCGCTTTCTCCGCTTGGCGGTACGCCACACCCTCCCGATCAACAGGACCCCTGTTTCGACCGTAGGAGGTCCGCTTCCTCCGCTTTGCGACGCTGCACCCCTCCGATGAACAGGATCCCGTTTGAGCGTGGCGGTCGAACACAAGGCCGCTTTCTCCGTTATGCGGTACGCCAGCCTCGTTTCCATCGCCTGTTCCGTCCAAGCCCTCCCGATGAACACGACCACGCATTCTGTTCCGACCCAGCCGGTTGGCTCCCACACGTTCAGTTGCCTCCCGATGAACATGACGCATTCCGTTTCCTCCCCATGAACAAGACGCATTCCGTTGCCTCCCATGAACACGACGACGACGTTGTTTCTCCGTTCCGACCCAGCCATGTATGTATGAACGAGTAGGCATTCGAGACCCTGCCCGTATGTAAGTACATGGCTGTATTTTCTTTCTTGCACCCTTGCTGCTGTACGTACGTGTACATGCTACGTGCGCGCCTCTACTACGACACGTGCGCGCCTCTACATCCACCAAAGATATATATACGCATTACGCTCGTGACCAGAATGACAATGCTACGTATGCTTCGACCAGGTGGGTCCCGACCGCCGTGCACTTCCTTACTGCGAAGATGTAGCTGGTGGGTCCCAGCAATGGGGGCGAATCGCTTTTGTTTTTTTGCGTGCGAAGATGTAGCTGGTGGGTCCCGCAATGTGGGGCTTAATCGTTTTTTGCGGACGCACTTCCTTGCGTGCGAAGGTGTAGCTAGTGGGTCCCTAGCAATGGGGGAAACATTTTTCGTGAAATATGGTGGCCCGTCCGGTGGGTCCCCGCCGTCGGTGGAGGAATAATTATTTTGCGCGTAATAAGGAGGCACTTCCTTGCTGCGTCAGGACCCAAATTGTCGACCTCTCCACGTCTGATCCACGTCCGATGGAAGTCGTTCCTTGACCACGTTGACCATGCCACGCCGAGAGCACCAGGGCGGTGGACGACGGCGAGGCCTAGGAAGGGGATGACGCGAAGCCGAGGAAGACGCGGCAGTGGATGCCCACGCGTAGAGGAGTACGGTTCACTGGTTCGCTGCGGTGTGAGGCTGCCGTCGCCGCAGAATAACAGGGGGTGTGGGTGAGTAGAGGGATGGCCTAGCCAGCGGTGGGAGTAGTAGGGGCGGTGAGGCCTCCGCCACATCGCAGCCGGCCACGGTAGGTAGGAGCACGAGGCACGACCGGTGCTGGTTTGGGCGGCCGGAGCAAGAAGACCAGATGTTGAAGAAGCACTACGGCCGTTGGATGGACATCGTCACAGTCCTTTGGAGCTAGAATCGTGCATATTGACTAAGTTGACAAAGCCCTCCGTCCCCGTCAACTTAGTAGGCCCACAAGTCAGCCTGCCACTATACTGGGTCCCAGCTAACAGGGGGAGTATTCATTTTTTTGTGCGTAATAAGAAGGCACTTCCTTGCGTGCGAAGATATAGCTGATGGGTCCAAGCTGTCAGCGGCGGTAACATTTTTTCGCGAAATACAGAGGCCCTTTCGGTGGGTCCCTGATGTCAGCTGGAGGAATCATTATTTTGTGCGTAATAAGGAGGCATTTCCTTGTGTGCGGCCGTGGACCCAGCTGTCGGCCTCTCCGCATCTGATCCGCTTCGGATGCATGTAGGTCGTTGACCACGTTGACCAGGCCGCACCGAGAGCACCGTGGCGGTGGACGACGGCGAGGCCTAGGAAGGAACGCATACGAGGCAGGGAAGACTTCGGCAGTTGTTTCCCACGGAGGGGAGTACGACCACTGAGGGTTTATCGTTCGTCTGCCGTCACGGAGAATAACGGCAGTGTGAGTGAGTAGAGGGATGGCTAGGCCAGCAATGGGAGTACGGTGGTGCGGTGAGGCTCAAGACGCGGCAAAGACAGCCGTCATGGGAGGAGGGAGCAGGCAGTCCCTTGGCGCTTGTTTGTGCGGCCGAGCAGGAAGAGCAGAGATTGAAGAAGCACGACGGCCGTTGGATGGATATCCAACGATCCTTTGCTTGTCGCGTCAACCTTTTTAGGAAAGCCTCAAATCTGTGGAAAACAGCATACAACCCATCTGCCATTATTTCTAATAATTTACAGCCCATTTGCTAATTTTCTTAAGGTTTTTTTGGAGCCCATATTCTTTTTGTTAGCATTACAGCCCATACTGTGGCCACGGTTAAAAAATTATATGAAATTTTGCATATTTCGGTGCGGTCCGAACTGTTTTTAATCCCAAAATTTCGACTCACATTCAAACTGATTTTAAAAATAAATGTATATCAATATAAAATCCAACAAATTCTCCACGCATAAAAATTAATGTAATTTAAAATCTCGAAATAAAAAAAGATATTTGAAACTAATTGCCGGTTTGATGTGTTTTAGAAATGTACAGCCCATTTCTCATTACTGATGGGCCATTTTCTCGGCCAGCCGAATGAAAGCTCTCCTTGTCTTGAAAGATTTGTAGCCCAACAGGCCTGACAAAGCAACTTACTTGGCAAATCACAAAAAAACTGGGCTGTGGCCATGGACCTAGCTGTCAACCTCTCCACATACAATAGTCTTCCGATGGAATGTCGTTGACCACATTGACCATGCCGCGCCGAGAGCACCAAGGCGGTGGACGACGGCGAGGCCTAGGAAGGGGACGACGCGGAGCCGGGGAAGACGCAACAGTGGATGCCTACGCGTAGAGGAGTACGAGGGTTCATTGGTTCGGCTGCGGTGTGAGGCTGCCGTTGCCGCAGGGCCTGGCTAGCGGTAGGAGTAGTAGGGGGCGATGAGGCCTCAACGGCAGCACAACCGCCACTTTGGAGGCGAGGAGCAAAGCGGTCTCCCGGCGCTGGTTTGGGCTGCAGGTGCAAGAAGAGCAGCGATTGAAGAAGCAGCAGGACTGTTCGATTCAAATCCAACGACATCGCTGCTAGAATCGTTTGTTGACTAAGTTGACAAGCCACAGACGTCTGCGTCAACATAGTAGGCCCAGTGTCAGCCTCCCAACCAGTGCGCCCAGGATGTCGATGGGAGGAATCATTTTTTTTTCGTGTAATAAGGAGGCGATTGATTGCATGCGGCCGTGCCAGCGGAGGAGGGAGTAGGGTGGGCGGGAAGCTGCAGCGGTATCACGGGCCACAAGAGGAGGGAAGCGAGCAGTCCGCTTTGCTAGTTTAGGGCGGTGGAGCAGGAAGATCAGAGATTGAAGAAGACACGTCGGCCGTTGGATGGACATCCAACGATCCTTCTTTGCTAGAATCGTGTGTTCCTTGACAAAGCCTTGCGTATACAAGTCGACCTCGAAATTTGTGGGCGTGTACAACCCATTTTCTATTATTTTATAATTTTTACTCATTTTCTAATTCATATGGAATTTATTGCAGCCCGCTTTTCCAATTTTAGAATTGCCGGCCATTTTCCTCGGTCGATGTGGTCAAAAAATTAACTAAATATGTGGTAAATTTTGAAAATTCGCAAATTTTCTTTGAGGAACGAAACATTCTTAGTCCAAAAATTAATAGCCATACTAAAAAAATTTAAAAATAAATTAGTACTATGTCATGTTAAATCCAATGAAATACGTATAAGATATCAGTGAAGAACAAAATTCAAAAAAAACTAATATCCCATTTGCTATAATTTTTTGGAATTTTTAACCCCTTTTGATATTACTTTTAACAGACATTGACCATACTCTTTGGCCAGACGGAATGCATCCCTCCTCGTCTTGAAAGATTTGCAACCCAGTACTGGAGAAAACAAATAGGCCTAGCTTGGGTATTCTTCAAAAAGAAATACTAGGCTACCTATTTTCCCAAAGAACTGGTGCATGAGCATTTAGCTTTATTTATTTATTTACTTATTTATGTTTAGGGGACCATGAGCATGTACGTGGGCCGGATTCATGTGAGAGCCTCCCTTCCAGTTAATTATGGGCTTCTCTATTGGGCCTTCATCAGTGGGCTGCATGTTATCAACAAGTGGAAAATGTGTTTCGTACGAAAATACGCAT
This sequence comes from Aegilops bicornis, assembly GCA_021605145.1. Lineage (NCBI taxonomy): Eukaryota > Viridiplantae > Streptophyta > Magnoliopsida > Poales > Poaceae > Aegilops > Aegilops bicornis. The sequence goes on from CM038675.1 coordinate 498,996,126, forward strand.
GGTACGGGGCACTAAAGGATCGAACCGTGCAACGACTTCCAAAACAACACATTTATTCAACCAACAGACGAAATATACTCTCGTTGTACATTGAAAACAAAGAAGCAAGAAGAACTGCTGGGGGTGCAACAAGAAGAAGCGTGCCGAAGAGTGAAGACGCAGCTCTCTCTTCCAAACCAAACATCAGCCATCATTACAAAAGGGCTACCAAAAAGAACAAGTGTATGCATTAAACTAAATAAAGATCCTACTACACCAAGTGTACGCATCTAACTAACTGGCTCGGTTAGGCGTTACTATTTATCAAGTCAGAGAGATTGGTGACGGCTTGAACCAGATGAGTTCCCGACGGGGAAACTCCGGCCCGGGTCGAAGTCCGATACTTGCGACCCTCTCTCCTACTTGGCTGCGAGCATGGCGGCACATATCAGGTATGGTGCATGCAGAGACGCATGGTACGCTGTGTACACACGCTTTTTCACGATGAACGAAACCGCGCTGCCATCATGATCCTTGCCGTCGGTTATCTCCTGATTAATCGGATAATTCAGTCCGACAAACAGAGAGTGTGTACCAAGGCTACTTACCAGCCCCCAGTCAAAAATTCCTGAAGGCCCAGAGAAGCTGGGATCCTGCTCAAAGACCTTGCAAAGGATCGTGGATTGTATTCCAGCGAAACAACATGTCCGATGCGTCGCGAGCGATCATCAATCTTTTCGCCGTCGTCGATCGAGCCAGAACCACCGCAATCGCCATGCCGCTTTTCTTTGAAAGGTTACGGGAATAGGAAGGGTAGGGACACCATGCGGCCTACAACATCATATCAAGTTGAGTCAAATAAAAAGGGCTCTTGATTTAGTCAATCTTAAGAACAGCATGTTATGAGCATGAATATTTTTTCAAGAATGTTGGCGATAATATAAGCAAGCCATCATGATATCATAGGAAAGTAACATACCGTAATGACCATTTGTAGCGATGATCGGAGTAGGCCAGCAATACGTCCAACCATAGAAGGAGTCGACAGCGTAAATGAAGCCCTTGTGTTCAATGGCATCAAAGAACCATGGAGGATGTATGATCCTGCGATGGACGCGTGCAGATTTATCCACTTACCGCGATGACTGTCGAGATAGGCGAGACCGCGGTTGAAGAACGCAATTAGCCTGAAATCTTTATAATTCGCAGATCTTGTGGGCACTTGGCAGATTACAACCTTGAGCAAATCAAACTTGGTATCATGTTGGCTCTTGTAAGATTCCGAGTATTACGGGCCACGGTGCCAAAGCGGCAAAGGTTAATCGAAGGAAGGGGATCAATCACCGGGTGTAGACCTCCACGAGCATCCAAATGCCGCGACCGTCGACGAGCACCATCCAAGACGTGTTCATGCCGAATTCGTACATACCATTAATGTAGCTGAGGCTGACGGGGATCGGATCGCAGTGAAGGGGGTTGATGCTCGCCACCCTACGATTGTTATGCTGCGTGACACGCCGTTTCTGAAGATCAGGCGGCATCAGCAAGCAAGGAGCTAGCTTAAAAATCTCTGGCCCGAGGGCTTTGAGTAAACGGTACAGCCCCGACGAGCACACGGCAAGCGGCATGGTACTGAGATTGTCCACATGCGAAACAATGAGCTTGATTACCTCTGTGGGGAGCGAATTCCAGCCACTCTTTTGGTGGATGCTGCTCGGTTCTGCCATTGTTAGTGCTTGGGTTTCGGACGAGGGGGGAGGCGCCTTAGCGGGGATGGAAGCTTGGACGAGATTATGTGCAAACAAAGATGGAGAAGCGAATATGTGCTGCGGGAAGTGGACAGGTGATGATGACTACAACACGCCGCTTGACTTACGAGACACATACCAGCAGAGGGTCATATCGATGCGGACAACTTGCTTGAGTGATCACGATCGGGTACTCCCTACAAGACCTACTACAAAGACTATGCCCTAGCTTGCTAGAGTAGAGTAGTAGAGTAGGACTCTGCTCTACTACTAGCACCGGAGGAGTAGTATATTCTAATCTAAAATAGTTACAAACTTCAATGCCCAAGCGTGGAACGACTACGAACCATGCTCAAAGACCGTGTCTACATGGTGTTTGGACTTATATGCAAAAAAATAGCAAGATGCCCATGCATTGCACGGCACACCATCATCACCAACTCGGTTTTTTCTCTACTCCTACTCCTATAAAAGACTCAATTGATGATGATGGAGGCGAGGAGGCGTGTTCAGCCGGGCGTGCAGCGGACGGCGCAGCACGATTCGATTTGTTATAAAAAAGTAGTAGAGATAGAGACATAGGGGGGAGCACGAGGTTGTGGGAGATAAGGATGAACGAGGCAAGGCAAAGAATTTGTCTAGCATGAGGGGGAAAGGAAAGCTCAACATGTTGGATGATCCATGACAATATACTTTATCTCAGATAAAAGAAAACATAACCCATTACGTTGTCTTCCTTGTCCAACATCAACTCTTTAGCATGTCATATTTTAATGAGTTCTCCCAATCATAAAAGATGTCCAAGATAGTATATTTATATGTGAAACCTCTCTTTCTTTATTACTTCCTATTAATTGCAACGATGACCAAAGCTATGTTTGTCAACTCTCAACAATTTTTAATCATCATACTCTTTCTGTGTGAAGTCATTACTCTCCATGAGATCAATATGATCTCTTTTTATTTCTTTTTATTCTTTATTTTTATTTTTCTTTCTCAAGATCATAGAAAAATAATCAAGCCCTTGACTCAACACTAATCTTTATTACATAGAGGGATCATAAAGCAAAACTCAAAACTAGAACATACCAAAACTTTTATTCTACTAGATCAAGATACTACTAAAAGGATCAAACTAAGAGAAACGGTAAAGATAGGAGTGTGATGGTGATACAATACCGGGGCATCTCCCCCAAGCTTGGCAGTTGCCAAGGAGAGTGCCCATACCCATGTGATTATGTCTCCTTTGCTGGTGAAGGGATTGTTGATGATGTAGGCTTGTCGTCCATCTTCCAAGGCATAGGCTCACCATCATAGAAGGATGATCGAGTCTCCGGGATCCTTAAATCTGCAGCCAAACTCATCCTCTTGAATCTATATTCATACTCACAGTTTTGGTTTTGCAGGTCATAGATTTGGGCTTGGAGGTGCTCGATTTTCTCGTGGAGCTTGAAGATGGCCTACCCAATGTCCTTGGCATCCAGCTTATGGTTATTGGTGAACTCCATGATCATTATGTGATTGGAGTCAAGTCCACGCTCCACCATCTCCTGGCACTTGAAAACTTGTTGCTCCATTGCTTTAAGCCTTGTCTCCACGCTTCCGGTCCTCCGTGGTCCCTCAACATCGCGGATATGCAGCAACCCCTCACGCATCTCAATGGTTTGAGGTGTTGCAGCACCTCCGCGAGGTAGGGGTTGATGACCTTCTCGAAGAACTTGTCCTTGAGGGTGCTTGGAGACGTCATGATGATCTAGATCTTTCAGCGAAATAGCTCGAAACAAGAATATTGGACAATTGAGTGATACATGAGTCAAAACCTTCGGGAGATTATATAATGAATTTTTACCGACCAAAATATGTATTGTGCAAGAAAACAGAGTCCACAGAGCGCACGAGGTGCCCACGAGGCAGGGGGCGCGCCCAGGGGGTAGGGCGCGCCCTCCACCCTCCTGGAGCCCTCATGTCCTTCCCGGACTGCTTCTTATTTTTCTATTTTTCTAAATATTCCAAAACGGAGAAAAAATACCTTTAGAACTGTTTTGGAGTCGGTTTACTTATCGTACCACATACCTATTCCTTTTCAGAGTCTGAGACGTTCCGGAAAGTGTCCCTTATGATTTCCTCCGGGGTTATGTGTCGGTGTACAAAAAGAGGGGTACGCTCTTTGTACCCCCTATAACTATGCACGGGCAGTCTGAGCCGCGGGCACCACCACACTGAGCAAGGCAAGGGAGGTGAGCCGAGGTAAGGACGAAGCTCGAAAGAAGCAGAACGACGCCAAGACCAAGCCAACAAAGAGCAAAGGGGACGAAGCGGACTCTCCTGACAAGATCCTTGTCGGGGGCGGTTTTAGCAAACCCGGCAAGGCCCTTGCCGGGGCGGCTCGCCCCACACCTACGAAGCGAATCACCCTTGAGTCCACTGCCCCATGGGGCAAGGATTCGGGAGACATCCCTGTGGTGGCATGCAGATCTTTGTGAAGACATTCAAGATCAGATACACACTATAGAAGACAACGACTGTCTGTGTCAAAACCGGCGGATCTCGGGTAGGGGGTCCCGAACTGTGCGTCTAGGCGGATGGTAACAGGAGACAAGGGACACGATGTTTTTACCCAGGTTCGGGCCCTCTCGATGGAGGTAATACCCTACTCCCCGCTTGATTAATATTGATGATATGGGTAGTACAAGAGTAGATCTACCACAAGATCGGAGAGGCTAAACCCTAGAAGCTAGCCTATGGTATGATTGTTGTTCGTCCTACGTACTAAAACCCTTCGGTTTATATAGACACCGAATAGGGTTAGGGTTACATGTAGTCGGTTACAACGGTAGGAGATCTACATACCAGTATCGCCAAGCTTGCCTTCCACGCCAAGGAAAGTCCCATTCGGACACGGGACGAAGTCTTCAATCTTGTATCTTCATAGTCCAGGAGTCCGGCCAAAGATGATAGTTCGGCTATCCGGACACCCCCTAGTCCAGGACTCCCTCAGTAGCCCCTGAACCAGGCTTCAATGACGACGAGTCCGGCCTGCATTTTGTCTTCGGCATTGCAAGGCGGGTTCCTCCTACGAATACTTCATAGAAGGTTTTGAACACAAGGATACTGTCCGGCTCTGCAAAACAAGTTCTACATACCACCGTAGAGAGAATAAATTTTGCACAGATCTGCTGACGTATTCCGCGGCGTGACATCACACCACGGCCAAGCTTTTATACGAATTGTTTTTTTACTGTTCCACCTTAGCGTGTTTAGCGAGGCGGTTTCCTTGGCACGTCTTATCAAAGCGGAGATCATGCCCCCTTATTCTGGGATTCCCATCAATACGGACGTGGGTAACCCATCCGCGCCATTGATTACGGCGCTTGGGAGATAAGCGAGTTTTACCAGTCAAGGGGGACGCATAGCTTCGTCCATCCATATAAGGATAAGGATCCACCTTTTCACCCACGCCTTCTTCCTCCTTTGCTCATCCATTTCACAAGACTCGAGCTCCAAATACTAAGTCCGCACATCCCACCTCAACCTTCTCCAACTATGTCCGGAGGCGGGAGGCGGTGGATGGCCTCCTCCATCACGGAGGGCACATCGAAAGCTGCGGGAGGCGGATACTTGTCCAACCCGACGAGGGCAGCTCATTCCAACCCCTGTGCCCCATGAGAGGGTGGTGTTTCTCACCCACTTCCTCCGCTGGACTAGGTTTTCCACTTCACCCATTTGTCCGGGGCTCATGTTCTACTACGGCCCGGACTTCCACGATCTGGCCCTCAATTTCATCCTCAACATCTCGGCGTTCATCGTCGTGTGTGAGGCCTTCCTCTGCATCCAGCCCCACTTCGGCTTATGCCTGAAGATCTTCAATGTCAAGCCGAAGGTAGTGGGCGGCCGCCAAGCGGAGTGCGGAGGTGCCATGGTTAGCAAGATGGCCAAAGTCCTATGCCTCGAGGGCTCCTTTGTGGAGACCATAAAGGGGTGGCGATCGGGGTGCTTCTACATCACCGAGCCGCGCGACTCTCAATGGGCGCGGCCCCCGAATTCCGATCTGGCCTCCCCACGCGGCTCACATCATGGAAAGAGACGGGCCTGACGTGGGGGAATTCGGACGAGCTGTCCGGACTCCAAACCTGCGTCCGAAACTCGGTGGACAAGAATCTCAGGCTTGTCAACGTAATCCAGGTGATGCTCATCCGCCGGATTCTCCCATGCCAACAACGGGCCTTCAAATTGTGGGAGTTCGATCCGGCACAGCACCCAACTCTGAAAGGGCTCTTCGACACTACGTACGAAGATGCCTGGAAGGTGTTGTTCAAGGGCGCCGAGGCTCCCACATCCGCTACCGAAGATCGTGGATTCAGCTCGCAGCGTCAAGCCAACGAGGTAAGTTATTTTTCCCTTTATGGGACTCTTGTTTTTCATAGATTGACTCTATGTGGGATCTAAAACTCCCTAACCTTTGACAGGACTGGTTGAAGACGTCCGGACAGATTAACTGTCTGGCCCCTTTGCCAGAAGACCCAGCGGACGCCCGATTGACGGGGCTGCTGGCTCCGGCACCTCACGTGGTGCCGGAGAAGAAGGCCAAGAAGAAGGCCACAGGAACTCGAAGGAGCTCCCGGCGCCAGGTGCTGTCGGACTCATCGCCCGACAACCCTGAGGCGGAATCCTCCTCTGAGGAAGAGGAGGAGGAAAAAGAAGCCTCTCCCCCAGCGGGGGGAGAGAAGAAAAGGAAGGCCGCCTAACCGGGAGGCCGGAGGGTCCAAGAAGGGAAGGACCCTTCCCCCGGACTTCTCCACCAACGCCGACAACGACGAGGAGGAGTGGCCAACAAGGGCCAAGCCCCTGGCGAGATCGTAAGTGTCCGGGTACCCATGGCTTTTTTTATTGCATAGTGTTCTCTAATGCCGAACAATCATGCAGTCCGCCTAAGGACGAGTTCGCCGCTTCGTCGAGCGGGTCCCTGAGTTCGTCGGAAATGGAGAGTACTTCACTTCCGGCCGCCTCCTCACCTCACGCTGCGGACGACGCCGAGGTGGGGCCCCAAGGGGGGCCTGGTCAAGAGGAGGTGGCGCAGGAGGCGCCACAAGGCGACCTCCCGGACTCCAGGAGCGTGGGGAGCGAGACCCCCAGGGGCTGTAAGCCTGACCCTCGTCCGGACTCCATACCAGAACCTTGATGGTTCCAAGTCCGCAAGCTGCCCCTTCAGAGGAAGGGTAAGACGCCTGTGTCCTCCGTCCCAACCGGAGGCACCGGATAACTTCTTGGAGGCGCTTAACGGCGCCTCCATCGACGAGGAGCACCGCCTTGTTATGAGTGTGGTGATCCAGAAAGTTCGATCCGCCAAGAGCGGGCCGATCGAAGCCTATACCAGCCTTTCTAACAGGCTTTGAGGTAAGTTTAGAATATGTAAAAATATTACCTCATAGACGGTAGCCCCGATGCTTAGTTCGGTGTTCGGAAAGAAAAGTCGGACTAAGGATCTAAAAGATATACGCATGAGTCTAACATAAGTATGTCAATATGCGATTGCAGGCTTCTTGACCTCTGCCAAGACCGATCGCTGGAGGTCAATGCATTGAAGAAGAGCCTCGAGCGGTCCGAGAACGAGCTCGGCCTTGCCAAGAAGCAGCTCGAGGACAAGGAAGGTAAGCAATACCTTATTAAAGAAATACCTTATAGAAAGGATTCGGTTGCAAAAAAAATGACAGGAATAACGTGGGTATTGTAGGGGCCACGAACGAGGTGGCGACCCTGAAGGAAGCGGTGTCCGCGGCCGAAAGCAAAGCGGCCGCGGAGCACACTGAGCGAGAGAAGCAGGAGGAGCGGGTGGCGGAGGTGCGGCAAGAGCTCCAGGCTCTCGCGGAAAAACACGAGAGTTTGGAGCGCGACTCGAAGACTCGAGAGTCCGATCTCGCCTCGGCTCTTGAGAGTGCCAAAGCCGCTAAGGCCGAAGCCCAAAAAGCCCTCCAAGAAATTGAATCATTAAAGAAGATAGCGGCGGGTAAGGCATTCTTTATGCAAAGCAAGCATGTGAAGGTGAATTACCTATTACTTACCCGGATTCTGAGCTCTCCAGGAGCATTCGCAGATCTGTCCCCTGTAGTGTGTACGATGTCGCTGCTTTTACCGCGCCAAGGATGGGAGCTCGACGGAGAAGGTGTTACGGTCTCGTGATGCCGAGGCCGAACGTCCGGTGTTTCGAGCGACCAGCTGAAGGTGGTCGAGCTCCACAAGGTCGCCGAACAAGCCATGAAGGGCCTCATAGTTCGGCTGTGGCCATTGGAAGCCATGCCTGGGAGCTACTTTGGGCTAGTGCGGCCGGTGGACGCCTTTGTCCATGGATTGAAGTCATCAAGCGCCCGCTGCGCATTGAAGGTGCCCGCTGGGCCTTGCCTGCTAAAGTGCACTTTGGGGCAAGCTTGATGCGAGAAGCTTGTGACGGACGGGCCACCAAGGAAGGGCAAGGATCATCGCAAGCCCGAAATGTACTATGAGGGCGTCTGAAGGGTGCCCGCAGATAGCGTATGAGTGCTCCAAAGATGTAATTTTTAATAGACTCGCATTTGTTATCCTGCACGCTGAAAACTTGTTCATATGCGCTTAAGCAACGCTTGTTAATTTAAAATATTACCTTCAGGCGGCCGTTTATCAAATTTGAGAGATGGCAAGTCGTTGGCTTCAGCCCCCATGCCACGAAGTCTTTGGGGTGTTCGGGATAAACTTGAGCGCTCTTGTTCCCATTCTTGGGTCCGCCGAGGAGGCGCCAATGCAACGAACAAGGCAACCGGACTTATAGTGCTTGAACACTCTCACTTAGCCATAGAATTCTATAATTTTAAATTTCGTGAAGCCCCTAGAATTGAAGACCGAGTTTGGGGCGCTATCCACGCCTTGGCGGACAATGCCGACTCCTTGCTCTAAGCGGCATAAGTCTTTAGGGACCCGAAAAAACCTCTCGAACAGCGATCGGCTCTCGCCTCTATCATGACGGCCGCTTTTAGCTTTCTCCATCGAGGTGCTCAACCCAGCTCAACCGGGGCACAATCGCAGTGGTTCTCCCAGCTACCTTAGCCGATATAACGGAACGTAAGGTACCAAAACATGGGAGCCGGGCAAACCCAACTATTGACCCAAGACATGATTCGGAGCCGATGCATATAATGCTATAAGTTCGGGTTGCCGCACTTGTGAAAGTGTTCGGACTTATCACACCATACTTTTGGGGTACTTAAGCCCCTGGTGTATTGGCCGTACCAAAGTGTACGGCTGCAACATGTCATGAAATGAACATATATATAGATATAGAAAGGAGTGCAATAATAGGCAAAAGCTATGTATTGTTTATTCAAAAAGGTACTACAATGGAAGCAGAACGATACAAATAGTGCGATAAGCAAGGGATGGGACTATTTAGCATGTCCCCCTCCAGGGGTAAGCTGTGGGATGGTATGTAAAACAGGTATAATGATCGTAGTAGAGATCACCTGGACACTCGACGTAGCTTTCTGCTTCCCTGGCTGTTGCATCATGAGTTCGGCAATTCTAGTGCCGAACAGGACTTCTGGAAAACGGAGTCCTGAAAGTAAGAAAAAAGAAGAAAAGAAAAAGAATGACACAATCGGGAGCCCTAGTGCGGTTGAGCCGCATTACGGGCATGCCGTGGTCGTTCTCCCTTATGCCCATGGTATCTCGGAGCATAGTTATGCACGCGTAATCTTGGCCCTTGATTCGCGAGGGCTGGGGTTGGGGCGGATTGCTACTGGCGATGCTCCGGATCGTGCCAGGCGGTCTTGTTGTAGGTTACTCCGGGCGCGCTTGACGGTAGCCGGACGTTTAATAGCCGGACTCGAGAATTGCTGTGAGAGGCTGCTTTGCACCTCCGCCGCGAGGGCCGCCGTGTGCTCCCGAGGCTTCTGCCTCGCGAGTCCCCACGCAAGGGAAATCGAGGCAGGAGAGCGAAAAAGATCGAAGAACCACAGACCAAAAGATGGCGACAGTTTCGATAAAAACTCCAAATGGGAATAACTAGTCAACTGCAGAAAGCACATGAAAAAGCCGCGTCCGGCACCTAGTCTAGTCTTCGACGTCTTCTCACCAGCGCGGAGCTAAGTGCTGCCACTGGGCGTGGGAGGGAGCCCCAGGGCCTGAGGTCGGCACTCCTGAGACTCCGGCGTACAGCCTCAACTCATTATTACGTGAGAGTGTCACGGGCGGCGAGCTTCACAGGCGTTGGCCCTCTTCACAGGCTCCGGGCCTTTCTTCTGGGAAGCAAGCTTCACGGGTGTTGGCCCTCTTAACGGGCTCCAGGCCCTTCTTCCGGGAAGCAAGCTTCACGGGCGTTGGCCCTCTTCACGGGCTCCGGGCCCTTCTTCTGGGAAGCAAGCTTCACGGGCGTTGGCCCTCTTCACGGGCTCCGGGCCCTTCTTCTGGGAAGCAAGCTTCACATGCATTCGCCTTCTTTACAGGCACTGGGCCTTTTCCAGAACGCGACAGCTTCACAGGCGTTCGCCTTCTTCACAGGCTCTGGGCCTTTTCCAAAAAGAATGAGCTTCACAGGCATTCGCCTTCTTCACAGGCACCGGGCCTTTTCCAAAAAGAATGCCACAGGCATTCGCCTTCTTCACAGGCTCTGGGCCTTTTCCAAAAAGAATGAGCTTCACAGGCATTCGCCTTCTTCACAGGCTCTGGGCCTTTTCCAAAAAGAATGAGCTTCACAGGCATTCGCCTTCTTCACGAGCACTTTGGGCCTTTTAGGGTAAAACCTCGGGAGGTGCCGGATGTTCCACGCGTTCTATATAGGTACTCCTCTTGAGTCTCCAAGCGCACTTGAGCCGGGCTCGAAACATGAACAACCTTGAACGGGCCCTCCCACATGGGAGAGAGCTTATGCAGTCCCTCCCTAGAGAGGGCCCGTCGGAGCACGAGGTCTCCTACCTCGAGAGTTCTTGGGCGGATGTTGCGGCAGTGGTATCGCCGGAGTGCCTGCTGGTACCTTGCCGCTCGCAGCGCAGCTTCTCGACGGCACTCCTCCCCCAGCACGAGGGCCGTCCCCCGCATGGCGTCCTGCAGCGTTTCATCGAACGCCAGGACCCGCGCGGATTGACGCTTGACCTCGTGAGGGAGGACCGCTTCGGCTCCGTAGACCAGGAAGAAGGGGGTCTCCCCAGTCGGCTTGGTTGCGGTTGTGCGGATGGACCACAACACGGACGGAAGCTCGTCATACCAGCCTCTGCCACAGGCCTCCAGTTTCTTCTTGAACGTCCTGGTCTTGAGGCCTCTCAGGACCTCCGCGTTGGTCCGCTCGGCCTGTCCATTGCTGCGGGGGTGCGCCACCGAAGCGTAGCATATCTGCGTCCCAAGGTTAGCGCAGTACGTTTTAAAAAGGTTACTGGTGAATTGCGAACCATTGTCGGTGATGATGCGGTTCGGCACTCCGAACTGGCTCACGATGCCCTTGATGAACTTGACCGTAGAACCAGCGGGGATGGTGCGGACGGCCTCGACTTCGGCCCACTTGGTGAATTTGTCCACGGCGACGTAGAGGTAGCGATAGCCCCTGGCGCCGAGGAAAAGGGCCCAGGATGTCCAAAGCACCGCGAATGGCCAGTGAGGGGAATGGTTTGCGGACCTCCGCCGGCCGGGTGGATCTGCTTGGCATGGAATTGGCAAGCCTCGCAAGCCTTCACGAGTTCAACAGCGTCATTGAGCGTAGTGGGCCAATAGAAACCACTGCGGAATGCCTTGCCGACGAGGGCCCGTGATGACGAATGGTGCCCACAATCTCCACCATGTATATCTGCCAGCAGTTCCTTCCCCTGTTCCCTGGTGATGCAGCGAGGATACGCTGCTCGTCGCTTCCGGTAGAGCTCTCCATCCATGATGTCAGTATGCCGTGGCTTGCCGCGCCACACGCCTCTGCCTCCTCCTCCTTCTCGGCAAAGTTCCATGCATTAAGTAACTCTTGAGCTCCGTGATCCAAAGCACCCTCTTGAGGTTCCATCGTTAGGAGCGGGCGTGCTCGAGGCCGGGCCACAGTGGGGCTCCCGAGGCGGTGGCTGCGGGAGCTCCACCCGAGGCTGTCTTTGGCTTGATAACGGCGGCAGGGCTGAGGGCTTGAAGAGCCGTTCCTCAAAGACGCCCGGCTCCTGGGGTAACCTCCTGGAGGCTCGTTTGGCAATGTTGTCGGCCTCTTGATTGGTGCCGCGGGGCACGTGCTGTAGCTCCAACCCCCAGAATTGTTTCTCCATCCTGCGGACCTGCGCAAGGTAGGCCTCCATGTGTTCATCTCTTGGCTCATACACCTTGTTGGAGAAATTGACGAGGAGTTGCGAATCGCCCTTGATGGTAATGCGCTTCACCCCCAGGGCAGCGGCAGCCTTCAGACCCGCTATCAGCCCCTCGTATTCTACTATATTGTTGGAGACCTTCTCGCCCTGCTGGAAACAGAGCTGCACGGCATAGTAAAGCTTGTCCTGAGCGGGAGATATGAGCACTGCCCCAAATTTCCCAAATACTGTCTAGAGAACGCTCCGTCAAGTACATGACCCAACCTTCCGGGCGCTTCACTTCCCGGGAGAGGGATCGATCCTCGCCGCCTTGAGGCTCGGTGCTTCGTCCATTCGCCACGAAATCTGCCGCGGCCCCCTTGATGACTCTGGTTGTCTTGAACTCGAGTGGAATGCTTGTAGCTCAATGTTCCACTCAGCTGACCCTTAGGCCGAGTTGGGGCTCCTGAGCACCCTCTCCAGGGGGTATGCCGAGACAACCTTGATTGGATGACCCTGGAAGTAGTGCCGCAGCTTGCACGAAGCCACCAACAGCGCGAGGAGGAGCTTCTGCGGCATGGGGTACAGTGCCCTCGCATCCCGTAACACCGTGCTGACGAAGTACACCGGGTGCTCGACGAGGCTAGGGGCGTCGGTGCTGGTGGCGTCTTCCGGAAGCTGTGGTGCCTCCCGAGGTGACGGCGCCTCCAGGAGCAGTGTGCTTGGATGGAGGGCCTCTCCCGCCCTTGGTGTGCTCTGCTGCGACGGCTGATCTTCTTCCGTTGCGGTCTTGGCTTCATGCGAGTTCCTTCGATTCGTCCTTGCCTTAGCTCGGGTGGCCGCCGTGATCTTGGCTCGACGCTCCTCCCTAATCGCCACCAGGCTGCGCTAGTGGAGTAGGGAGTGGCGGCGAGGTAGAGTACCAAGGGCTCTGAGGCTGGGCCACATCACTGGAGGGCTGGTCAGTACCTCTTGAGGTCTTGAGCGCTTTGTCGGCCTCTTCACCCATTCTAAGGGCCCCTTTTTCTTCATCACCGGAAGAAAGGCAAGGCCCGCTCCCCAATCGGGAGATGAAATGGCCCAGCGCCATTACTGGCGCCCGTGAGCTTCTCAGATTTCTCGAGGGTCTTTGGTGGGCTCATGTCCTCAATCGCCTTGACCTTTTCTGGGTTGGCCTCGATGCCTCGGTGGGACACGAGGAAACCCAGGAGCTTGCCCGAGGGAACTCCAAACACACACTTCTTGGTTGAGTCGCAGGCTCACCGTGTTGAGGCTCGCAAAGGTTTCTTCCAGTGTCTTGTATCAAGGTCTTGGCCTCATGAGACTTCACCATGATGTCGTCGACGTAAGCCTCCACATTCTTCTGTTTGTGGGCCCAAGGTGATGTGCATGAGTCACTGGAAGGTTGCCCTCAAGGCGCAGCCTCAATGGCATGCATGTATAGCAAAGACACTCCACACGGGTTAAGAAGGCCGTCTTTTCCACGTCTTCCACCGCCATCTTGATCTGGTGATACCGGAAAAGGCGCCCAAGAAGCATAACAGAGTCACACTCGGCGGTGGAATTGACGATCCGGTCGATGCGAGGGAGCGGAACGGATCTCGCGGGCATGCTTTGTTGAGGTTGGTGAAGTCGACACACATGCGCCCTTTCCTCCCTTCTTTGGAACCACCACGGGTTGGCCAGCCAACTGGGTATCGGACCTCATGAATAACCCCGCGACTTCTAGCTTGCGGGTCTCTTGGACGATGAAGGCTCGCTTTTCGTGGACTGCCTTCTCGCCTTCTACTTCACGGGGACGCACGTTGGGGCACCGCGTTGAGGTGGTGCTCGACACGCCACGGGATCCCCGCCACTGATCGGGCTCCTGTGCGAACACCTTCTTGTTCGCGACGCAGGAACTTGACCGTGGCTTCCTCCTGCTCGGGCTCGAGGTTGGCGCCTATGGTGAAGGTGGCGTTTGTGGACCCGCCCTCGTCGGCATGTGTATCTCGCTTGGTCTCCTCCTTGTCTTGAGTGAACAATCGCTTCTTCTTGGTCGGCGCAGCCCTTGGGCTTGAGGGCTTCAGCATCGGCGGGCTGCGCTGCCGCCGCCTTTGAGGGCGAGCCCGAAGGCCGCAACAAGACCTTCGGTCTCCCGAGCACGGTGAGGACGCCGCTGCCCTGTGCATCTTCATGAGGTTGTACCCCGGGTGGGTTGCGGCCATGAATTTGGCCAATGCTGGATAGCCAAGGATGGCATTGTAGAGGAGGCCGATGGGGGCAATGTCGAAGTCGACCAGTTTCGTGCGGAAGTTGTCGAGGTGCCAAGGTCACGGAAGCCGGATTTGCCCCAAGGAGTTGGATGACCCTCCTCCTCGCCCGAAAAAAAGGCGGCTGGGCTGCACGCTCCCCTCGGGTATGCAGAGGAGGTTGAAGGCCTCGACCGAGAGTACGTTGAGGCCGGGCGCCGCTGCCGTCGATGAGGGTCTGGTGACGGCAACCTGGCAGATGGTGGGTGTGCAGAGCATGGGGAGCGCACTGAGCTGGCCGAAAGGCGGGTGGTCCCGAGAGTCGAAGGTCAGCCGGCCGACGGCTCCGTCCGCCCGAGGAGCCTCGCCGCGTGGAGGCAGCACCGACCAGCGGACGAATGCCTTGACATGGCGGCTGGAAGGCGGCGCCGCGAGCCGCCAGAGGGCCACGACGACCGGAGGAACCGCGCGACGGGCGGGTGACGAGAAGGCGCGGCTCCTCCCCAGAGGTCGCCAAGGAGTGCAAGGACGATGCTTGCTGCCCGTTCCCCGCCGGGCCGGTGGCGGTGTTGACAGCGGGCGGTGAGGAACGATGAGGGCGCCCGCCGTCGGAAGCCGTCTGGGCGACATGGGAGGCGAGGGCGGCTCGGCGCTCGGCGCGAGCCCAACGAGCGTCAGACATGGTTGCGGTGGTCGGGGAAGAACGAGGCGACAGAAGGCAGATTCAGCGCACTTTACCGGGCGCGCCAAATGTCGGATTTCGGGTTCCGGCAGACCCTTGAGGTTCAACTCGGGTGCTGGCGGAGATCCAACCTCCACCGTCTCTCACCTCGCCCGAATCGCTGGGACCTAAACTACTAAATGGAACAGCACAAGAGACACGAGATTTATCTTGGTTGAGCCACCATTGTGGTGTAATACCCTACTCCAGTGTGTGGTGTGGTAGATTGCCTCTTGGGCCGATGAGGAACAATACAAGGAAGAACAGTCTCGCGAGGGTCTGTTCTTGGCGGGTGCGATGAACTGCTAGGTGGGGTTCAGTCGCTCTAGCTATTGGTTTCTTGATAAGGATTCCGATCCCTCTGCCCTAGGGGTGGCTACTCCTATTTATAGGCGAAGGCCCTGGGCCTCTTCCCAAATATTGAGTGGGAAGGGCGCCAACAATTGGCCATTTTGAAGGGGAACCGCGGGTACACTTATCCTGACTAAAGTTGGTCCTCGCCGCCAAAGGCTCTGGTGATGACGCCTTTGCTTGGGCTCCATGATGACTCTTCCGGCCGTTGGCTGGTCTTGGTCTTGTTGCACCGAAGCGGATGCCTTTGCTTGATGCTCTCGCTGCGCTTGCTCCCTTTGCACCAAAGAGGAAAGGAGGACCTGCTTGGCTGGCGCCGGCCCGGCGCCCTTGGTAAATCATGGCTTGCGTCATGGGCACCTCGCGAGGTACCCTACCTTGAACTCTCCGCCTCCTCACGAGCCCCTCGACGAGGCCATGCACGAGGAAGCTCCTTGTCGCCCGCCTCATGAGGCTTGGCCTCGCGAGGGTCTTGAGCTTGCGTTGATGAAGATGGGTCGTCTGGGCCTCCTTCGAGCCACGCCAGCAGGGCCTTGAGCAGTGCAAGTCACAGGGACCCCGTCCTCGCACGCCGACACATATCAATGCCCTGTGCCCGTAACTCACTGCTCCAAGTGTTGTACAGATTGTACATGTTGAAGTACTGATGATATGTATGGCTCAACACTGATTTTTTGATCTGCAGCCCGGAGCACATGACTACAAGGGTAGCCCTCAAGCTTGGGCTTGTTACACGTGGCACTCACAGGACGTTGGGCGAGGGTGACAGCTTGCTTTTTGATCCTCTGTGGTGACCCTTAACGCATTTGGCTCGCACATTTACCTCCCACTTATTCCTAAGTGTGTCCACTTTCCTGCAGCCATGGCTTTGGGACTTCTTTGCTTTCTCGTCCAGGATGTCTTTGCATCTTCTCGGACCATGGCTTGTTCAATTCAACTAGTGCTTTAGCCACGGTAACCTGTCTCGCAAAGTATGACAGGTCCGGTTCCAAGTTTCTTCAATTAGGGCTGTGATAGGCAAGGCTCTCACCCCTTTAAGAACACCATTGTACACCTCGACATGTTGCTGGTCATTATTCCATACCGAGCCCCTGTCGTGAGCCTGCGCCCACTTGGACAAATCAGGGGCAATTCGCCGATCCATCGGCTCGAATTTATGGCCGTCCCTTGACCCCTCCGGTCTTCTCTTTGCGGCAAGGTCAGCGCTCGATCTCACCATTGATACCTTGAGATGGCATTCATTTTGGCTTGAGTTTTACGCATGCACATCCTCTTGAATAACTTGAACCAATCCTTATTCTTGAATTTGGAGTAAAAGTTTGCTGCCAAATGCCGCATGCACCACCTTCCCTCTAGATCAGGCCACTTCCACTCTTCTGATGACTGCTTAATTATGTCGAGAGAACTTAATAATCTTGTGTTGCGATCAGAGATGATGCAAACACCTGAACGCTCTTTCACGACACCCATCTTCACGCAGCTCAGGAACCACAACCAGCTATCTTTGTTCTCGCTCTCGACGAGTGCGTATGCAATAGGAAGAAGCTGATTATTTGCATCTGCTGCAATCGCCACCAATAGTGTGCCCTTGTACTTTCTAGTGAGAAAGGTACCATCAACTGATAATACCGGGCGACAGTGCCTGAAGGCTTGTATAGTCTGGGCGAATGCCCAGAATAAGCGGTCCAGGATTAGCTCACCCGGGTTCTTTGGGTTCTGACGTTCTCTCCGCCAAACTTGAGTCCCCCTCTTAGCACTTGCTATCTCGATGAAGCATTCGGGGCATAAGAATAGGCCTCCTCATAGGTTCCATACAAGTTCTTGAATATATTTTCCTTTGCACGCCTAGCCTTCTTTGTGGCTGACAGGGAAGCCAATCTGATCTTACGCATCTTTTGCAAAGCCCTAACACTAATGTTGAGACTTCCTGCACAATCGTTTCCATCACCTGCCACATATCTTGCCGTCATTACATTGCAAAGTTGATCGAGAAGAGTCGGTTTGCTCACAGCTATCTGCACTATTTTTGTGATATGCCATGACCGACATACCCAGTGCTTGATCTAGCGAGAACTCTTCCGCGGCAACCTTTCGCGGTGTGGATGCATATGACCTTCAACTCTTTTTTATCGACCGCTTCACTTTTCTTTGGCGATGGAGGCGATTGCATACCTATTAATTGCTTGGTAAGCAGACTTCTTGTCCGGGAAAACCTGCCCAACCTCCGTGCTCCCCGCTTCTAGGGCGTAAACAGCAGTGAAATTCATTTGTGATGCTCATATCCTGTAAAACCTGTGTTGCTGATGACGCCGCGACCGCCCTCGGGAGGAACATCTTCTTCTTCGCTTGACTCGGAAGACGCGGAAGAGTGATCGTCATCATCGAGCGCCTCCGGCAATCCCTCCATGTGTTCACTCATGTCAACGGCCGCAGACCAATATCCCGTGTCATACACAGGCTGGTCGCCCGTCGGTTCCGATGGGCCGATGTGATGGCCAACTCGACCTCACCGCCTCGCCATCGCATCCCGCAACATCGGTGGTGAAATGAACTCCACATACACCATCGGTGAGCAAACACTTGGGTTATTGGGATTGCTTGCAAACCTCATGTACGACCCCACGATCGATCACCGTGGATAAAGTCAAGAAACCCCAACGGCAGGTGTCCCATCATTTGCTCCGACAATGACGAAGGCCTCCATTGTCATTTTTTCCTGCATCCTGGGCCAAACACCGCTCGGATGCACCTTCCGACAGCCGCAGAACCCACGTTGACCATGTCTCTAACTACAGCTGTAGTCGACTCGCACAAGGACACATCCACCCGAAAGGACCGTCACAGAAGACGTTCCCATAGTAAACTACTAAATTTTCCATAGTACCTAACCAACATACATGTTTACATTTCAAACAATTAGTAACTGAACATTTAGTAGTAGTACGATGACAACATTTACATATCATACGACTAAAATAATAATCATATTTTCATTACAAATATTCGGTTTGTTTTTAGAATCATTTTCTTAGACTTTCCGGGGTTGTCGGTATTTACAGATCTATTTTTTCTCAAACTCGTCTACGAAAGCCACAAACTAAAACTCTGTTTGCTTTTCTCTAACTACCCCAAAATATCCTAAACTGATTCTCGTAACATGCAAAAACTGAGCTTTTGGAAAAACCACTATTAGTAAAATCTAATTTTCTTACAAGCAAAACCGATGGTAATTACTTGCTATCCAAACAACCACTAAACATAATAGTACGATAATAACATTTTAATATCATATGATTAAAACATTTAATATTTCTTCCGGCTTTATATAATTTTTTCATATCATACGATTATAATCATTTATTTACAAATATTAATATTTGCAGCGACATGCATATTATTCACAACATAACATCAATATAAAAAATATTAACAATATTACGGAGTCATTTATACCTCAGCTCCAATATGGATGTGCTTGCGACTGCAATTAAGTGTCCAAATAGTTCGAATAAATATCCGTCACCAGTATTATATGAACGGAGTCAACCTATTATCACATGAACATCAATATTACACACGGATTTTTCTTTCTGCTATCAAAAGTATAAAAATAGCACTTGCTTGTATGTAGACCTACGGCTTCCCAACTATAGACTTAGTAATAAACATACCACATGCAATGAACAATTGCAGTGCTATTTTTTTTCTTAATTACCTTATATTGATCTTCTCTCACATCTCAATACTAATGGACGCAGCTAACACTGATACAACATCTTCAACCTACTCTTCTAAAAAATTAGTATAAATGTTGTATCTGTCGTCTGCAAATTTTTCTAACCTCTAAGCACTTACATCACATAGCTAATGACGAGCTAAAAGACTAACTAATTACCATCGTGCATGCACAAAAAAGTACTTATATTGCAAAGCTCATACCTCGTTCTTCCCCTTTGTACTTCACTTTGCACGGCAAATCCTACTCCAAAAACTCCAAATGACTCCTCCAAGTGCTGAAATAATGCCTAAAGCAACATAGAATACACACTTAGGAACTAATCAAACAAAATAAAAACATCATGCATGTGAATGAAACCAACAAAAATGGATAGATCTGATCTTAATCTATCTTTTCTTCAACTTCATCATCTTCAAAATCCAACTCTAAATCGCCCTAAATCACGAGTGAAAGTGCTTATTGAGCTTTTTTTCTCTCTGTACTTAGAGACTTAGAGAGCAAAGGAGAGGAACGAGGTCACAGAGAGTATGCTTGCGCACGGAGCTGAAGCATGGCATATAAAAAGGAAGAGAATCCTTGTAGTGTTGGCAGATCAGGTTAAAACTCATCCTACTACAGGATTCCCTTGACCGAGTGAGTTAATTCCTTCGCAAGGTCGTGTCCTCTAAAGCAAAAGCAAGGTCGAGTGATCTTGATGCGGTCGTGTCCGTCAAGCAAAAGTAAGCTAATCGAGTGATTCCGGGCATCTGAATCACCGCACGTAGTCGGATTCGCTACCATGGAAATTAGTGCACCGCATCAGATTCCCGCTCAATCCGGAAATCGGCATCATCAATCACACGTGGAATCAACACCATTTGCCACAAAGTTGTTGTCGGCCGGGGAATCGGTAGCCACATGTGAACCGCCAACGCTAGTGGCGGCGAACCTCGCCTCGGCGATGAGCAAGAGTCGGCCAACAATTGTCGGCGGTGAGGGCGCCTCAGTTTGTGGCGAGGCCCATGGCGGGACTCAGCGGCGAACTGTCGGCCAGTGATCAGCGCCGGTGGCCGCCTCGCCGGGTGGCGAGGCCCGCTGCCCGCCCGTTCTGTCATGGCGTGGGGCAGCGGTTGGAATCCGTTAATTTGGAGTGGCCGCCTCTCTGATGGTGGCGAGGCCCGCCGCCTCTGGCGTGGCGGCGGTGCCACGTGTCGCCGCGCTACCGCCGCCACCACTGAGGGGGTCCTTTTTGTCAAATTCATCCAGAGGTAGTCTTTTTTGGCAAATCATCTCGGCAGAGGGTCCTTTTGGACAAAAAATCCTCGCGAGCATGATGACCGGGATGGAGAACATGAAGGTGGATCTCAACACCGTGTCACCAAGGAAGAGGCCGTGGTTCGAGAAGACGCAGACCGACATTGCTCAAATTCGACGACGAGTGACCTATGGCGGCAAGCGTCATCCTTTTTTGTATGCCGGCAAATGTGTTGGCATGACCACATCCATGATAACGTAGTCGAACTCCCGCCCCTTTTTATGTGCTGGCATGTGTGCCGGCCGCTGGCAAGTGCGCCAGCCGAACTGTGTGGTGTTTTCTGAAGCTATCATTGTATGCCGGCGCTGGCATGGTGCTGACATGAACTTCGGGCGACGACATGGCCGCTGACATGAACTATGGCTGCGGGCCTTTTTCAACATTTGCGTGCTGCTGACATGAATAAAATGGATCGGCGAGTTGGGCACATTGCAGTTCCAAATCTTAAATGAAGAGGATGCTGAGTGGGCTGCCGATCCAAACGAATAAAAGCATCGTCCGTTTGGGTTGGTGTGTTGGAGTTGCTCTAACAACTTTGTTAAACATGACGAAGGTGGGTTAAAATCAATTTTCCCGAGGAAATCGGGGGTTCTGTTGTAGATGTTCTGAAACTGCTACTCCGAATCTCGCATCTTCGCTCCGCCTCGCCTTCGGCGGGCCTCGACCTCGCCGCAGCCGGCTATGGAGTTCATCGACGACGACTGGGACTCCCAGCCGCGCGCGCGCGTCGTCCACTCCCGCGCCGATGCCGCCGCCAATTCCTCATCCCCCACTGCGAATCCCGCGTCCCGCTCTCTCCCCCACGTCGCCGCCTGCGCCGCTGCAGCCGTGCTCCTCCTCGCCGCAGCCTACTCCCTCGACTCGGCCTACCAGGTCTTCGCCTCCATTCTCGTTTGGATCGCATCCTCGCTGCTCCTCGCCCCCTTCGCACCATCCTCCGCCACCGGCGGCGACATCTCCGTCGGCCGCGGCAGCCTCCTCCCCGACCAGGAACCGTCCCAGGAGCCCACCCCTGACCCCATCGCCCCCTCCCGCCGGGGTCGCCGCCAGAACGCCGCCCCGCCGCCCCCAAAGTCGTCAGATCCGGTCGCTCCTCCCGTCCAGCCGCCTCCACGGCGGCAGGAGGCGATGGGTGCGGGGACCGCTGTTCTGGACGGCGTGGAGAGGGAGGAGGAGGTTGGCGAGTGGACCGACCAAGAAATGGAGCTTCTCCGGCGGCAGATGCTGAAGCACCCGGCAGGAGAGCCCCAACGCTGGGAGAAGATCGCCACAGTGTTCGGCGGCCGCCGCACGCCGGAGAGCGTCATCCGCGCAGCAAAGTCAGGCGGCGCCGCTGCGGCTGGTGGCTCGTTTGAGCAGTTCCTGCGCAAGCGAAAGCCTCTGGACCCAAGGGCCGGGGCCGCTGACGCTGACACAGGTGGCAATGCTGGAGGAGGGGACGGTGGTTGGAGTGCTGGCGAGGACCGTTCTCTGCTGAACGCGCTCAAGGAGTTCCCTAAGGACACGGCAATGAGGTGGGAGAAGGTGGCCGCAGCAGTGCCTGGGAAGACAAAGGCCGGGTGCATGAAGAGGGTCACTGAGCTCAAGCGTGACTTTCGGAGCAGCAAGGAGCCATAGGAGGCAGCGCCATAGCTTGAACGTTGTCTTCCTTGCCTGGTACAGTCTCTGCTTGTCATTTTAACGGCAGTAATAGTATTATATGCTGGCTATCTTTATATGTTGCTACTTGACAATAGATTTATGTTTTGTTGTTGTTTTGAGCTAATCATCTTGAAATCAATGTTACACTTTGGTGAAGCTAAACGGCATCTTTTTATCATTCAGAAGTTGGAAACATGAAAACTATAATGTGTTGGCTGTCAATTGTTCATTTTATTTTTGAAATGTTGGCATCATACAAATTTGAGTGAAGCCTAGATGTTCCCCAAGAATGCAAACTGACTATAGTTATCAATTATTTACTAAAGTGTTGTACATGTCTTGTATTCGTGTGCTAGATGAAACTAGACACCTCATGATACGCTTCCAATTTGGTTTATGTTGCCTGCCTCATAAAGATGACATGTTACTTGTCTTTACAAGGACCATAAGAAAAAACGATTATGTGACAATTACCACAAACACTCCATTCCTGATCACTATAAAACCCTTCCTCATTTTGATTTTTGGAACTTCAGTGTTGTGCAAAGGAGCGAGAAGCCTAGATTTTCCCCAACTAAACAATAGGATAATATTGGTTTAATTCTAGAGTTGATCCTAGCGATGACGCGACACTCGTCTTTGCTAGTAGTGCTGTTAAGCATATCACTTGTCTCACTAGATGACGCGACAGTTGTCTTTAATATAATTGCAGTATTTTGATGTTATAACTACAGAACAAATGCATTTTCTTCTTCTTTGCCCTGGAGTTACCAGGATTATGCTCGAGGAAGAAATGCCCTAAGAGATAGCCTATCTGTTAAATTAGCTGATTTCTGGTGCCAATATGGCAGTTGGCCAAAATACCTCATAATTTATGTGCCGACAAAATAGATGATGTGTGTTTCCTTTTTCTTAACCCGTCTTCTCAACACATGTATGAGACTTGTCCATATCTTACAGTGCAGATACTCCTGCATTGTTTGAACTTACTGTTGGAGAAGTAATGTAGATCAGTGTATTCTGGATCAAGAAGCAGATGGATTGGAGAAACATAGATAATTATATTTTGCTCTGTATGTGAAGTAATTACATAATACATGCTCCTATTCTTGTTCATGAAACATCGTTAAAAGTCACGTACCAATATGAAACGAGAAAAAGAGTAAAACTGTTGGGGATGTATGCAAATTGGTATTTTGATGTCTTTGCGCAAGGTGAAAGAGTGTTGTGCTTTTTATTCACTTTATGCCAAACTGTTGGGGATGTATGCAAACTGGTATTGTAATGTCTTTGCGCAAGGTGGAAGAGTGTTGTTTATGCCAAACTGTGTTTTTTCGCTATGATCACCAAAATGCCATGTTTCTGTACATCATGCACGATCGAGGGAGTGGCAGCTCAGACTTTCAAGGAGAGGGTTATTAAGGAGGGCCCTTGGGAGGAACGAGGTGATGCAAACATGTGGATGAAGATGGCGTTTTGTGTTCGTAAGGTGGCTTTAAGGAGTTTGGGTTGACCAGGGGAAGTGATACTTGGTGGTGGAACAATGATATCCAGAAGGCTATTAAGGAGATGAAAGACTGTTTCAGACGGTCACATCTGGATATTAGTGCAGACAATATAGAGAAGTACAAGGTGGTAAAGAAGATAGCAAAATGAGCCGTGAGTGAAGCAAGTGATTGGGCGTATGAGGATCTGTACCTGCGTTTAAACACAAAGGAAGGCGAAAGGCACATCTATAAGATGGCCAAGAGTCGAAAGAGAAGATGAGGGATATCAACCAAGTCAAATGCAGCAAGAACAAAGTCAATGGAGAGAGTGAGAGCTCTACTTTTGAGCTGGACGACTCCTTTGATGATACCAATAGGCGTTTTGTGCGATGAATTCCGGAGTCTGGGGTCAGGGTGACTTAAAGAAAGGCTGAAAGGAGGCAAGGCTAT
Organism: Aegilops bicornis; assembly: GCA_021605145.1. Classification (NCBI taxonomy): domain Eukaryota; kingdom Viridiplantae; phylum Streptophyta; class Magnoliopsida; order Poales; family Poaceae; genus Aegilops; species Aegilops bicornis. Next base: position 499,020,035 of record CM038675.1, read on the forward strand.
GGGTCTTGATTGTATCCCCGTTGAGTGTGGAAAGGCTTCCGAGACACGGCGATAATGTGACTAATTAAACTTTTCAACCTCATATTTAGGCAAACAAGATGCCCAGAGTACGGAGGCGGAGTATATTAGTACCACTCTTCAAGAGCAAGGGGATGTTGAAAGTTGTACTAATTACCGTGGAGTTAAGCTGATGAGCCCTGCAATGAAGCTATGGGAGAGTCCCTGGGCACCTCTTAAGAAGAATGACAAGCGATACCAAAATTCAGTTTGGTTTCATGCCAGTGCCTCCCCTGAAATGGCTTGGGCATATACAACACAGACCTCTCGCCAGTGCATATCAAACCGTTAAAGTGTGCTGATAATGTCAAGAAAGATTGTGTAGACCAAACCTGATAGGAGAGGAGTCCGTTAAGAGAGATATGAAGGACTAGTTATTATCAAAGAACTAGTCATGACAAAGGCGTGTGGAAGTTAGCTATCTACGGGCCAAAACTATGAGTTGGTTTCAAGATCATATGCCTTTCAATTCTATTAGTCAATTCCCAACTTGCTAAAAGGCATTGTTGTTGCTGTTGTTATTTCTTTACCAAGCAGCAGATCTTCAGTGGAGAATATATAGTCTGATATTTGTTTATCTTAGCCCAGCGATCAGGTTTATTGTATACTACTACTCCCTCATAAACGTCTTATATTATGGGACGGAGGGAGTATACGATAAACTCACTGTAAGTTCTTTCCAAATATATGATAAACTCACTGTAAGATCTTTCAAAATATATTTCAGGTACCGGACTTGATGCAGCAAATCATTGTGATCATTTCCCTTTCTGAAGTCAAGAAGAAGCGAATCACCATTGGTCTCGCTGAATCGGGAATCATGATGATGTTGTATGAAGGAAACAATAGCGTTAGACAACATATGGTGTAGTTTTATTGTTTTATATACCAGAATCAAGATTCGCCAAACAGAACAACACTAGACCTGTAGAAAAAACGGTCCATACGGAAAAGGAACAGCAGTCCTGATGGTTTTGGGTGTTAATGTCAAGCTCCAAATTTTATGCTAGTCAGTAGTCAATGTGTCATTGTCTTCATTACTTCCATGCCCAATCGTTATGCTTCACGTTGTTCCCTCGGCTACCATTGGCCCGTGTATCCTTTTACAAACTCTGTCAGCTCCCAGGAAATGCTTGTCCCTGGTGCGTCGAGGGCTTTGCCAAGCGTTGTTGGGCACACCTGTATGGAAGAGGATGGCAGGTGTGCGGCGTTTTGGGTCCACTACTGACTCGTGTGTCCTGGACTAGAGACTGCTAACCTAGTTAGGCCATGCTCCTCGGGATGGGCTGGTGGACCCTCATTCATCTTGAAGTGGACTCCGGAAGCCGCACGATGGGGTGTGATCAAGACAGCATCTGTCGAAGAGGACTTGACATACACTTCAAGACTTCAGCCGCCCTCATGCCAAGATTCTGACCTTATAACCCTAGATGCCTTATCTGGTGTGTATATAAGCCAAAGGGTTAGCCCATAGAGGGAACAACAAAAACGCAATCTCATTCACCTAGCCTTAGAGTTAGAGATCTTACGATCTTGAGGTAGATCATCTCTCTATTCGATACATCTGCATCATTATAAGCAAGAGCAAGACGTAGGGTTGTACCTCCATCAAGGAGGCCCGAACCTGGGTAAATATCGTCTCCCTGTTCTTGTTACCCTTGATCCGAGATCCACAGCTCGGCCCCAAGGTCTGCCGGATTTCACACCGACACTGGTGCTTTTATTGAGAGTTTCGCTTTGAGATCGGCAAAGGATCGATGGCTCATCTGCAGTCAAGGCGGTGACGGACGCTGGACGTGTCGCCCGACCAACTTTTTGTGTTCGATAGCATGATTTCTGCGCCAACTCGACGGGCTATCTGGGCACCGTCGAGAACTACGCCCCCGATCAAGTTGTAACCTTGAGGGTTTGGAGTACGATCTTGGATCCCCGCGGCGAGCTTGTCCTGTCGGGCTGGACGCCTGGCCGGATTCAGGGCTTGACGAGCATCACAAGCTCGACTTCAGAACCGATTTCCCTTGAGGACGACGCATCAGGCCATCCAACACCGGGAGGCGCGGAGGGGCTGCCCTCCCCCACATCTGAAGGCTCCATCACAACACCCAGCTTCAACTTAAATCAAAGCTTAGCTTTGAATCCGATATTGGGCTTAGAACCGATCCTAATCATGGATCTAGAATCCACTCTGCCTCCTGGCGCAGCCGAAGACGCATTGATCGTACCACCGATGCTACTTTGAGTTAACCCGGCCTACAACTAGGCCATGAATCCTAAGGAGTTATCTCACCTTAATGAGATGCTTTACCGAATCCAGAGCTTGTCGATCTTGGATGGCAGAACCTCGGTTTACGACAGAATCGGACTTAAAGCCGACGATCGGGAAATTTACGTCCCACCCACCACCCATCTAGTTGCCACGGTCTATGATTTAATCGACGTGCTAGACTATGACGAGGCCACATACATGGATGAAGATGTCGACGGCCTTGCAGAGACCCACCTCGCCGCAAACTAACACCGGCAAGTGGACCGCAACATCTATTGACGATGTCTACATGGTCAATACTCCCAACTGCCCTCCGATGTTGGCGTAGACACAGAAGGGGCAACACAGGGGACACCGTCAAGAATAACGCCACCGCTGACAACAGCGCGACAACAGCCGACGACGCCGGCAATCCCTAGGAGGACCTTCAAGCCTCCCAAGAGCGACGTGTCAGCCCTGGACGAATCCCCGGGGAGGAGGACCCTGACGACCTCTTTGAAGGGGCCGATGATAATTACATGCGGGAATCCGAGGAGGACGAGAGCCTCGGCACCGAGGACTATATAGTCCCCGAAGACCCCATTGCGCAAGAGTGCTTCAGACGGTGTCTCGTCGCCACCGTTCGCAGCATGAAGTGGAAGCAGCAGCAGTTGCAGGGCAACGAGGACGCTTTGAATGACAAATGGGTCGAAATACTCTCGGCCGAGCAAGATCTCTAGGGACGGCGCTGCAGTGCACCTAAGTCTTACCCACGCAGACGTTTGTTGCCCAAGTTCGACGAAGAACTGACGGACGACGCGCTTTTAACACGCGGATGGCCAGACCAACCTGACCCCCCTAGAGGGCGGGACATGCCAACACAGGAAGATTTCCGCACTCAAACAGCACCACGCCATCATGTCAAGGACCCTGTCGACTACCTAGACCCTCATGATGCTCGACGTCACATCGAGGCAAACCAAGCGCTTCCTCAGTCCATTTACGGATCAAGAGGACATGCGTTCGCCGGGCCTGATGGCTACGATGCCTGGCTAGACATGAATGACCACACTCGAGATCAAGCCTACACACGGCTCTCCCCCGACCTCCGACGCGATACTACTTGGTTCGGAGGTCCAGCCCACCCAATCTGTTTGACAGATAGGGTTATGGAACACCAGTTCTCATAAGGGTTTAAACCTATCAATATGGAATCATACGATGGCACAATGGGCCCAGCAATATGGATCGAAGATTTTCTTCTTCATATACACATGGCTAACGGAGATGACCTCCATGCCATCAAATACTTGCCGCTCAAATTAAAGGGCCCGACGAGGCATTGGCTCAATAGCCTGCCTCGTCATTCTATCGGCAGTTGGGAAGCCCTCGAGGATGCCTTTCGGGCAAATTTCCAGGGGACTTACGTCCGACCTCCGGACGCCGATGACCTCAGTCGTGTCACTCAGCAGCCCGACGAATTAGCTCGAAAATTTTGGATCCGGTTCTTCACTAAAAAGAACCAGATCATAGACTGTTTCGATGCCGAGGCCATCGCTGCATTTACGAACAACATCCGAGATGCGTGGCTTGCCCGCCAGCTCGGGCAGGATAAACCGATAACCATGGCAGCCCTAACCTAGCTTATGGCCCGCTTTTGTGCGGTCGAGGACAGTTTGCTGGCCCGTAGTACCCACAACGACGAGGCAGGCACCTCAGAAACACACGACGCCAATGGAAAGCCTCAGTGTAATAAAAATAACGCATGCATAAGAATGGCGTCGGCGACACAGAGGACGCTGCGATCAACATAGGGTTCACCGGACCTAGATCTGGGAAGAAGCGGAAACCCTTTAAAGGGAAAAAGGATGGACTCAACCAGCTAGATAAAATCCTCGACAGGCCATGCCAAATTCATGGCAGCTAACAGAAATTGCTGGGTCTTCAAGTAGGCCGGCAAAGTAGCGATCGAGGGTCAGAATAAAACCCAACCTTGCAAAGGATGAACCTCGGCGGCCCAACAATGGAGGCCAAAAGAAGTTTCCTAATGAGGTAACAGAAGTAAACATGATTTATGTTATCCACATCCCTAAAAGGGAGAGGAAGTGTGTACTTTGGGACATCTATGCGTTATAGCCCGTGGCCCCGAAGTACAATCCGTGACCGGCTTACCCGATCACATTCGACAAACATGACCATCCAACCAGCATCATGCATGGCGGATCAGTCACACTCATCCTGGGCCCAATCGTCGATGGTTTCCATCTGACACGCGTCCTTATGGACGGAGGAAACAACCTCAGTTTAATCTAGAGGACACGGTTAGGAAGATGCGCATCGACTCATCTCGGATCAAGCCAAGCAGCACCACCTTTAAAGGTGTCATACTAGGTGTTGAAGCCCGCTGTACCGGAATTGTGACACTGGAGGTAGTCTTCGGGTCACCCGAGAACTTCAGGAGCGAGGAGTTAATCTTCGACATCGTCCCTTTTTGAAGCGGATACCACACGCTCCTAGGGTGCATCGCATTTGCTCCCTTCAGTGCAGTCTCGCATTACACTTACCTCAAGCTTAAAATGCCAGGACCTAACGGTGTTATCACAATTAATGGTAACACGGAACACTCTCTCTGGACAGAGGAGCAGTCTGCGGCCTTCGCGGCCGAGGTGCAGGCATCCGAAGAGGCAGTCCGTTGCGATAAACGCACAACCAACTCATCGAAGCGCACGCGGGCTACGCCGGTCGACCTTAGACATGCACACCCACACCCTAAATAGGGGTACGGGCTCCTTGCGCGCTCCCCTTGGAATGGGCACTACGTCCCCAGGGTGCACAAGTTCGCAGTAAAAATTCCCTAGGCCATCGAGGAACCAAAACAATGGAAACGTCAGATAGGATAGACCGAGAAGCGACCGAGCCTTGAGCTTTCACATCAGCAAGGTTCTGTCAAAGAGCTAGCCAGCAAAAGCATATTCATGTGGCTTCAACCACACAACGGACATCTGCAGACCTCTTCAACGGAGACGGCCAGTGAAAGCATCATGCATGTGCATGGCTGAGGTTGCATACAGTTCGTATAAGTCTTCGCCATCAACAAAGACGAGACGGTCGACAACATGGAGATGCGAACGTGTGGCAGGAAGCGGCCCGGGCTTATAAACCCGATGACAAGATCCACCCTGTTTTTATTTGCTCTTTTATTACCTTAATCGCATTGTATCTTTTTAGCTCCTCTCGTTACAGCTCTGCATGTAAAGCTTGACCTTATAAAATAAAGAAAATTGTACCCTTTAAGGTCCTTAATGCATTTATGTACAAGCACTGCTTGTGAGCTACAAAAACGTCTTTAAGATACAACTTCTCAAGGACTTTGTTTACCTGTCCTTACTCAGCGTCTTGGATGTTGCATTATATGCATCAGTTTCGAACCTAGATTTTGGTCAATAGTTGGGTTACCCGGCTCCTATGTGTACCCCTTACGTTCCCGAAAAATTCGGCTAAGGGTGTAACAAGAGAACCACTGGGATAGTGCCGCCAGTTTAATTGGCAGGGCGCCTCAGTGGAGAAAGCCGAAAATGACTATCTAGGTAAGCAAAATTTGGTTGGCAATCCGAAGACCACGTTAAGGGACCTGTCGTTAGCAATCACCCGTGTTAAATGAAGGGCTTCTTCATAGACCTCGGCTACCTAAGCTGACCACTTCACACACCGGGGGCTCATCATCAGCCCCCACCGTCAAACTCCTATGACTAAGTGAAAGTTATAAAACCATTATAGTCTGATTGCCTAGTTCCTATGAGCACAGACAATCTCTAGGTACCGAGACATCGGCTAAGGTCGAAACTGCCTCAAGGAACACCCTTCGTATATTCTACATTGGGGTAGAAGTTAACGTCTGGCCACTTTCAGTTCAAAACAATCAAACGGGAGGAATATTAAATAACAAACAACACAACCATATGAGGGAATTTTAAGTCCATACTCATTAAAACAAAATTTAGTTTTTATACATCTCACATACTTCGGCATTCCGAAGTCCTATCTAAAAATACAAAGTGTCTTTTGGACACATGACCTCAGTAAGCCGGGCGCCCTCTTCCACTTCGGCGAATAACTGCTCCGCGGTACGCACCTTCCCTTCGGGGGGTTCCGCAACAATGATCGCCACGTTGACCTTCCGGAAATGCGTCGTCACGGGTTGGTCACTCGCAACCGTGCTAGGAGGCCGAAGAAGCTGGTCGACAGTGCTTCTACGAGCCACCGTTTGATGCAGATGTCCTAGAGTGTCGACCTTGCCACGCGGAAGAGCTCTGCCAGCTGCTTCATTCGATGATTCAGCAGCTGTGACTGCGGCGACTCCTGGAACTGCTGCTAGAAGGCCCTCTCCGCCTCATGACCCTCCAATTCGTCGAAGTGATGGCCGGCGTCCACCGCACACTTTGGGAGATCCGTGAAGACCTTTGCGAAGCGCCACAGCTGGGTGAGCTCGACGAAGCCTTTGCTGCCAAACACACATTAAAGTAAATATGGCTTACCCGCGGCTATCTACTTCACTTGTTGGAGCACCTCGCGGTCAGCCCGGGCCTTGGTATGGAGCTTGGAGTGCGCAAGACGGAGCTCCTTGAGCTCTTACTTCGCCTACTTCTCCTCGGGCTGAAGGGTATCACGTGCTTCGAACACGCCCTTCAGGGTCTCCTCGACCTCCAGGACCCGTGCCTGGTTCTTCTCCCTAGCCACCTTTATGGCAGCTAGATCCTTCTCCGCCTTAGCAGCAGCAGCCTTCTGCTGCTTGACCTCCTGCCGAGCGTTCAAAAGCTCGGCCTTGAGCCCTCAAGCTCGTCTAAAGCTGCTGTCATTCAAATAGCTCGACATACTTCAAAAAAATAATGCACTATCTGTGTCCAAAATAACATTCAAGGATATGAAGCATCGACCGCTTACCTTGAGACTACTTGACCTGCTTGTTCATCAGGTCTAGGTCCTTCTCGGACCTCTTGAGCTTTCCGTTCATCTCCACAATCTCCTCGGAGGCGAAGCTCGAAGCCGAGGTTGAAACCTGCACGCAAGCACTTTATAATGAGCCCCATGATCAATCTATACAAGCACCCTGTCACATCAGGCAGAGTCCTGGGGGCTACTCATTCTGCTCCTCCTATACTTCGATCCCAACGCCAGTTTCTTAAAACTAGCCTTGGGCTCGGGGGCTACTCACTGGTGTGCCATCTAAAATGCCATGAGAAGATGTCTTCGGACATATACATGGATTTGTAAGTAAACCTAAACAGAGAAATTATTTTTTGCACAAGGGCATAAGAGTACCTCGAAGCTTGTGACAAGGCCCTTAAAGACCTCCCACATTCCATCCTCCGTGGACCGAAAGCCCCGGAGCGCCGCGCCAACCAAGGCATGGTGCTCTTCCTTGAGGGAGGAGTCCGCTAAGGCCGCCTCCACTTCCTTAGTCCACCCCACGCTAGCCCGCCCTTGGGCGGAAGGTGGGGGAAAAACCTTAGAGCCCAGCACTAGAGTACTGGGCACGAGGGTCTCCAGCTGCGGCGATGGAGCCGGAGCAGACTTCGGCTAGACCGATGATTGGCTCAACCCCTCATTTACGACATCGGGGACTCCGTCCCCCTAGCCTTGTGGGACCGAGGTCTCAACCTCGGCCATGACAACCGACTCTTCGACCCCCGTCGTGTCAACGTGGGGGACCGGAGTATACATTGCTTCCCGCAGCCCGCCTTGAGCTGGGGGAGGAGTGGCGGGATCTGGTGTCCCACTGGCGGATGGCAACCCGCTTGAGGAGTCGCTAGGGCGCACCTTTGGTGGACTGTAGAAAGACGCTTGTGAAAATTTTATCCTGCTGAAAGGACTTGGTACAAAACAAACATAAAACAGTGGCGTACCCCCGGGGTGCCGGTTTCTTCCTCCCTATAGCGAGGGGATCATCCTCTGACTCGTCGGAGAGTATAATCTTCTCCGACAACTTGGCGGTGGCCCGGGCCGAGGTTGTCCTCAACCTCTTTTGGCCCTTGAGCCACATTCTGGCCTCGGCATCCTCCGCCACCGCCCTCTTCCCTTTAAAGGGAGGGTTCTCCTCTTTCTCATCCTCCCTAAATCATCCTCGTGGGTGGAGGAGGCGTGGGTCTCCCCGGACCGGGTGACCGAGGTCTCCCGATTTCGAAGACCCGCCTTGCCCCTCTGGGACTTCGGCCCTTTGGGAATCACCATGTGCGGCTCCTCGACTAGGAGCGCCATGAGCAGAGGGGTTCTCTCCCCCTCTGGTAGTTGGGCCAAGGCACATCATCTGCCGCGTCTTGGATGCCTAGTTCTGCAAATATGAAATGAGACGATTCATCAAAGTCTGACTCACTTAACAAGAAAAGGAAGAATATAAATGTGTGTGTCAAACACTTACTAGTGGGGCGTCGTAGCCTATATTGAAGCAGAGGTCCTCCCCTTTCTTAGGGATCTCGTCGTTGGACAGCTTGAAGGGCCACTTCCACATGCCGGCCAAGGCGCAACAGAAGAAGTTGAGGATGGGCCCTGCTTCCTCGGGCTTGTGCTCCCACATCGGGGAGGCCTGGAGTTGGAGCGGGAGGATGCGACGGTGGAGCATGACGTTTATTACTTTGGCTAGCTGGATGTTCTCCTTGTTAGACCACCATTTGATCTTCTTGATCAGTGCCTCCACCTCCTCTGGGTTCCCCCATACGATGCCCTTCTCCTTCCAGGACTTGAGCTTCTTCGGGGGCCCAACCGAAAGGCTGGGACTTCGGTCTGGCCGGCGGCGAGTGGCTCAGTGATGTAAAACCACTCGCACTGCCATTCTTTGACTGTCTCGAAGAAGGTGCCCTTGAACCAGTCGGCCTTCTGGTTCTTGCTGACCATGGCCCCTCCTCACTCTGCCAGATCGGAGCCGCTGGACTTCGGCTTGGCGCCAAAGATCTTCAGCCATAAGCTGAAGTGCGGTTCGATGCGGAGGAAATCCTCGCAGACCGTGATGAAGGAGGCGAGGTGTAAGATGGAGTTCGGGGCCATCTGGTGGAAGTCGATCCCGTAGTAGAACATTACCCACGCACGAATGGGTGCAGCGGGAACCCTAAACTTCTGACGAGGTGGGGGACGAAGACTACCGGCTCCCCTGGGTTGGGAGCGGGCACTTGCTGGTTGGCGTCAGGAACACGGGTGGCGACGTTGGCGGGGATGTATCCCGCACTGTGCAGCTTCACGATAGTGGCCTTCGTCACAATGGAGCCACCCCAGTGCCGTTTGAGGGTGTAGGCCATGGCTAGATGGGGAAACTTGGATGCGTCGAGGAGGAAGAAAGCGAGATTGGATTTGGATGCTAGAACTCGAGACGGCAGCAGACAAGGGAAATGGGAGCGTGATTGTTGGCGCTCTTGTCTTCTTACTCTTATAAGGCCGTTGAAAGGCCAAGAGACCCCCTGCTGCGTTGGTAAAAACGCCACTCCTCCATGAAAGATGTTGTTGTGCATATGGGGGAAAACAAAATCTTGATAATATCCCTGAGAAAACAGGCACGATCTCCACTTTAATGGGACGTGCCAGTAAAAAGGCTACCTCGGGCCACAATTTGGGGTAAGAAGTAACTGCCTGACCTGTCGTGGGTTGCGCCCCTTCGATAAAGTCGTGAGGCTAGGTGACACTATTCACACCTACGTGGCTGGCCTTCGAGGCTAAGTTACCCCGCCTCCTCGGGCAAGGCGTGAGCTCGGCTAAGTCTTGTTTGCAAGGTACTACTTCTCTGAAGTGCGGTTCAGGAATCTTATAGTCATAAAGGGGAACTCGTCTATCAATCCAAGGAATTTGGATCCGAGGTTATCTTCATCAAGGAGATCATCCTCGGCATGGAAGACTAGTTCGGGGGCTACCGACGTTGTCCTGGACTAGGGGGTGCTAACCTAGTTGGCCCATGCTCCTCGGGATGGGCTGGTGCGCCCTCATTCATCTCGAAGTATACTCCAAAAGCCGCACGATGAGGCGTGATCAAGACTGCATCTTTCGAAGACTTGACGTACACTCCAAGACTTCTCCTGCTGCCACCACGCTAAGATATCGACCTTCTAACCCTAAATGCCCTACCTGGCGTGTATATAAACCAAAGGGTTAGCCCGTAGAGGGAACAACAAAAATGCAATCTCATTCACCTAGTCCTAGAGTTAGAACACATCTTACGATCTCGAGGTAGATCAACTCTGTATTCGATACATCTCCATCACTATAAGCAAGAGCAGGACGTAGGGTTTTACCTCCATCAAGATGGCCCAAACCTGGGTAAATATTATCTCCATGTTCCTGTTACCCACGATCCGAGATCCACAGCTCGGGACCCCCTATCCCGAGGTCTGCCGAATTTCACACCGACAAGTACCATGTCAACGTGGCTTTCCTATAGTTATTCCGGTGTCACGTACATGATTGTGGTTTTCTATTGCTGGGAGAGGGATGGTATTCTTTCTGCCGCGTTTGGGGGAGGGTTTGTGCCACCTGTCCCCTCTGTGTGTCGGCTGTCATGTTTATGATTGTGGTTTTCTGTTGCTGGGAGAGGGATGGTATTCTTTCTGCCGCATGTGGGGAGGGTTTGTGCCGCCTGTCCCTTCTGTGTGTCGGCGGCAGTGGCTTGCCGAGTGCTTGCGCCACCGCTTTGGCCGCCTTCCATGTGGGATGGGGTTTGTCGGGTAGAACGGTGGTTTGGGGATGTGTTCATGTGGTGTGTTTCCAGTTCAGTTTGGCAAAGGTGTACGCTTGAGTAGGTCGCTTGGGCGGGCCGTTGTTGCTTGTTGCCTTATGGTTGGGTTTTGGATTTTGGTACTGAAGATCTGCCACTCCCCGCTACCTGCAGATATAAACATCAGCTGCTAAGAATTACTTGAACAGATTGGCTCGAAGAGACATTTTTCTTGTGGATATTGGCATGTTGGTTCTCTTTTGAATCTGAATAAATATACAGTATTTTCTATAAATAAATAAATAAATGAATGAATATAGAATCATATTTGTAGTCTCCACTTGCCGGTTTTATAGTCTTGATTTATATGTTTCATATGTTTTAATCTTTTCAACGAGGGGATCTGATGAGCTTTAAGTAATGTCAATTAATTTGGTTGGAACAAATCAACCAAGTTGTTCCTTTCATTCAGAACTTTTTGAACAAAATAAAATGTTGGCTATTGTTTTCCAATATGTGGCTATATGAGAGATGTCTACATGTCAATTAGAATGGTGCACAAACTGAGAGACTGGTTCCCTATTCTGGACAGTGGATTGATTTTGTTAATAGCTTAGAGCCTAATTGGTTTGATGCCAAAATGTGGCATGCCAAATGTTGTCTAGAGATTGTTGCATACCAATTTCCGTTGCCAATCTCACAAAAGGTTGCCAAATGTTGGCAACTTTTGATATTGCAAAATGTTGGCTTGCCAAATGTTGGTAGCAAAGGAACCAGCCTCTTAGTGTCGTCTGATTGAGCTTTGAAAGGAGTTCCCTTCATCAATTGGTTAATTTGAAATTTGCTACTACTATTTTTGTCAAGGTTTCTTGGCAATTTTCTTGACCTTATTTATAAAGTGACACATAACAGAGGAGGTCTCAGCAAATACAAGTAGCGGTTGATTGAGATAGAGGAAGATAACAGACGAGTTGGCATCCTTGTTGGATAAAGGCGACCGCTATGAGGTTAGTTCCTTGCTAGCCATGTTTATGATTAACATCACATGTATTTTTGAGCATTTTATTAAGTTTCTTATGTGAACGAGTACTTGCCAAATTATGTCTCATATCACAAGTTTAGATGATACATTTGTCACGCAAAATATACTAGAAATAGTGGTAAACACGTAGGGGGCCTGCCACCCACCTAAGAGAATGGAAAGCGTATGTGCTAGCGCGAATAACCAATCACGTTGTACCTACCAGATTGGATGAACCCTCTACATACAACTACATACTTCCTAGCACTCCTAAAGCCACTGAAGAAAAAGTAACACAGAACCTCGTTATCTAGAGATGTACTTTCGACACCGGTTTAGGATGTCTACAAACTTGTTTCTTCACATTTGCAATGTTGTGAAAGTAGGAATTGCACCAGATTGCTTGGACATAGCACCGAGTAGAAAGTCATGATAACCCACAAGTAAATGAGATCGCAATAGTTTTTGAGGGTAGAGTATTCAACCCAAATTTATAGATTCGACACAAGGGGAGCCAAAGAATACTTGCAAGTATTAGCAGCTAAGTTGTCAATTCAACCACACCTGTAGATTAATTATCTGCAGCAAAGTGATCGGTAGCAAAGTAGCATGATAATTTTCGTAATAGTAGTGACAACAATAGTAATGGTAACAGTGATAGCAGTAGTTTTGTAGCAAGTGCAATAGTAATGATAACAGTGGTAACTTAGCAAGAACAATACGTAGGAAAATTGTAGGCATTGGATCGGTAATTTGTTGGATGATATTCATCATGTGTCAGTCATAACCTAAGGCGATACAGCACTAGCTCCAGTTCATAAATAATATGTAGGCATGTATTCCGTAAATAGTCATACATGCTTATGGAAAGAACTTGCATGACATCTTTTGTCCTACCCTCCCGTGGCAGCGGGGTCCTAAAGGAAACTAAGGGATATTAAGGCATACTTTTAATAGAGAACCGGAACAAAGCATTAACACACGGTGAATACATGAACTCCTCAAACTATGGTCATCACCGGGAGTGGTCCCAACCATTGTCACTCCGGGGTTGCCGGATCATAACACGTAGTAGGTAACTCCTCAAACTATGGTCATCACCGGGAGTGGTCGCAACTATTGTCACTCCGGGGTTGCCGGATAATAACACGTAGTAGGTGACTATAACTTGCAAGATCGGATCTAGAACATGGATATAATGGTGATAACATAAACAATTCAGATCTGAAATCATGGCACCCGGGAGTTACTAGCATTAAGCATGGCAAAGTCATAGCAACATCAATGTCAGAACATAGCGGATACTAGGGATCAGGCCCTAACAAAACTAACTAGATTACATGAATGTCATCCAACTCCTCATCGACCAGCGAGCCTACGAAGGAATTACTCACTCCCGGTGGGGAGCATCATGGAATTGGCGATGGAGAAGGGTTGGTGATGACGAAGATCGAAGATCCCCCTCTCCGGAGCCCCAAACGGACTCCAGTTCTGGCCTCCCGATAAAGAACAGGAGACGACGGCGGCTCCGTCTCATGGAACACGATAATTCTTTCTCCCTGATTTTTTCTGGAAAAATAGGATTTTATAGCGTCGGTTTTAGCGTCTGCGGGGCCACCAAGTGGGAACAACCCACCTGGGCGCGCCTGGAGGGGGAGGCGCGCCCTGGTGGGTTGTTCCCACCCAGGTGCCCCCCTCCGGTGGTTCTTGGCTCCAGAAATTCTCTTTTATTGTATAAAAAATCCTTGCAAAGTTTTGTTTCGTTCTGAGAACTTTCATTTCTGCACAAAAACAACACCATGGTAGTTCTGCTGAAAACAACGTCGGTCCGGGTTAGTTTCATCCAAATCATGCAAATTAAATTCCAAAAAAAGAGGAAAAGGGTTAGGAAAAGTAGATACGAAGGAGACGTATCAACTCCCCCAAGGTTAAACCTTTGCTTGTCCTTATGCAATTCAGTTGATAAACTGAAAGTGAAAATAAAAACTTTTACAAACTCTGTTGCTCTTGTAGCACCCAGGTTTTCAGCCAATATTATAACTAACCATATTGACAATAACTCTTAAAAATTATATTAACTCATATCAATGACATAATCAGCTAGCGAGCAATAATAAGATTATCTCAAACAGCAACACGTTATCAAAACAACCATGATATAATATGACAATAGTGGTACCTCGCTAGCCCTTTCTGAGACCGCAAAACATAAATGCAGAGCACCTCCAAAGTTCAAGCAGCGACTAAACATCGTAATTCATGGTAGAAAAGATCCAGTCATGATGCACCCAACATTAGTTACACATAATGCATAAGCATGACAGTAGTGCTCTCAGGTTCTGGCGCTTATTTTAGAAGGTGATGACACAACATAAAAGTAAATAGGAAGTCCCTTCGCATAGGGAAGTAGTGATTTGCAGTGGTGCCAGAGCTCAAGTTTTTAAAACAGAGGTAAATGATTTTTTGAGAAATGCACCCTTCTTGTTTACTTCGCGACCATCAGTTATCAACATCTTCCATGCTAAACACGCTAATGGCGGTTCCCAAGTGATAAAGTAAAGGTATGACTCCGTAGGAGTTTTTGTTTGATTATTTGAAAGATCAACTCTTTTTGCAGTTTGGGACTGGGCATCCCTATTACCGTCCTTTTCTCGTGCGATGGTGAGTGAATAAACACTCATCCTGAGAATAGCCCATTTAGCATGGAAGATACCGACTACCTCCTATCGTTCCATGAACGATCCAGGCACACAAAAAGGATATTTATTTGAAGTTTTTAGATATGGCACATGCAAATTTACTTAGGACGGCAGGGTAATACCACATATAGGTAGGTATGGTGGACTCATCTGGAATAACTTGGGTTCAGGGTTTTGATGTACAAGCAAAATTCCCACTTAGTACAGGCGAAGGCTAGCAAATAGGTTGAGAAGCGGCCAGCTAGAGAGAAACAATGGTCATGAACATGCATTATGCGTAAGTAACATTGGACACTAGCATGAGTAGGATATGAACAACATGAACATAAATATCATAGAGGCTATGTTGGTTTTGATTTAACTACATGCATGAACATGTGACAAGTCAAGCCACTCGAACATTCAGAGGAGGATACCATATCATCATACTACATCACAATCATTTTAATGCAATGTTGACATCCAAGATAAATCATTATCCACTCCTAGCTACTTATGCATGGCATGAGAAACTATAATCTCTAATTGTCATTGCAAACATGTTTGATCATAATAAGCTGAATCATGGATACTAGGTTAAGCATATTTACAAAAATAGAACAAGTCGAGTTCATACCCGTTTCTCTTTGCCACGGCCAGTTCATCAAATATTGTCATTATTGCCTTTCACTTGCATGACCAAACGATATGAAAATAATAATAGTGCAAGAGTGTCGTGGACTAAGCTGGAATCTGCAAACATTTTATTCAACAGGAGAAGACAAGGTAAAATGGGCTCTTTGTTAGATCAACAATTATGCAAATGAGAGCCACTCAACATTTCCATCGTGGTCGTGGTCTTCTCCTCGGTATGACTCAAATAAAAAGAAAGCAAATTCAGAGAAACACACTGAAATATTTTTGGTGTTTTTGGTTTTCTTGAACAAGCAAATAAAAGGGAAAATAAAAAAATGAGAAAAACTATTTACACGGGAAAGCTCCCAAACAAGCAAAAGAAGAACAAGGAAATCTTTTTGGGTTTTCTTTTTAGTGCTATAGCTAACTACTCTAGAAAGAAAAATAAAAAAGATGCAGGAAATATTTTTGTATTTTCTCAAGATTTTTCAAACACACAAGAAGAAAGCGAGAAAATAAATTTAGCATGGATAAAACAATGAAAAAGTGTGAACACCGACAACCGGAATGAAATGTGTGAACATGAATGTAATGTCGGTGAAAATACGTACCCCCCCAAGCTTAGGCTTTTGGCCTAACTTGGTAATCAATAGTCGAAGAAACAATGGGGTCCCATGTCGAAATGCTGAGGAGAGGGCACCTGTGGATCCCACTGCTGAGGCTCAGCTTGTGCTGCAGCTAGGTTGTTTCGGTAGGCGATGATATCCGCAGGCATAATCTTGTATCCACCCCTGGCAATAGGATCAAACAAAGCAGGTGCAGGCAATGGAATAATATCACGAGTGTTCACACTGAAAACCAGGTTATAAGGAATAGGAATGTTAGGGTAATCGCGTGCAATAAACTAGTGGTGTTCCATGGCCGCGCGATCAAGGTACACCTTGGGGAAAGGATAATCATGCTGACGTATCTGGATGTTAAAGCGACTAGCCAAGCGAGTAGCGTAAATACCACCATGTATTTTGCCCTTGGATTTATTAATATGGAGGCGGCGTGCCACAATAGCTCCCAAGCTATAAGTGGTGTCACCTTCGAGTGCACGGCGTAAAACAGCAAGGTCTGGGGCACTGAGTGCACCCACCTTCTCTCTAGCAAGCAAGCACTTTGTAATGAAAAGAGCAAAATAATGCACGACAGGAAAATGCAAGCTAGTGGCGGTGACACTTGACACTCCTCTCTCATCCCCTATAGACAAAGTGTGATAAAAACCTTCGAAGTCTGCAGGCCTAGGCTCTGCTAAACTCCCATCAAAAGGGATCAAAAATATGTCACAAAATTCAGTAAGCGGTATCTGATGGGGTTCAACGTATAAATTAAGCTGCACTTCAGGGGGATTGTTTCTAGGAAGGAAATTAAAAATTTCCACAAAGGAGTTTGTGAGGAGATGATACTGTTCACATTCAGCTGCGATGAAGTCAGTGAGGCCGGGATTAGCAGCATATGTGTAAACTCCTGAAGGATTCCGGCCTCTTCCATGAACGAATTATGCGTCCATTCACATGGCCGTAGCTCCGCCATTCTCTGGGTGCGGAGATTACTATCAGATGACTCCCCGGTAACTCCCTTGGAGTTCTTCTTGGAAGCAAACTTCCTAAAGATACTCATCTTTTTCCTATGAACAAAATTCTGAAATTTTTAGTCCACAACATTTTCTAAACAAAACTTCACAAGATTGATAGCAACTACTCATAGGGATGCCTAGAGGCCATAGCAAGCATTCAAACTAATTAGAACTCTAAGAATCAACATGCAAGCTCATCTACAGCAGCACCAAGAGTAGCTAATTATTCAAAATATAAACCACTAAAGCCTAAACTAATTGGATAAACGGAGGAGTCACATACCAAGCAACAATCCCTCGAAACAGCTTCGGAAATGGAGCTTCGAGCAAAGAGATCGAAATCCGCGGGTTTGAGAGCAAGAACATGAGAGGGAGAGCAATGGTGATTTTTTCTAGAGGTAGGTGGTGATGTATGATGAAGAGATAAGTGAGGGGGCCCACGTGGGGACCACAAGCCACCAGGGCATGCCTGGGGGTCCAGGCGTGCCCAGGTGGGTTGTGCCCACCAGGTGCACCCCCCTCTGATCTTATTTGCATAAACAATTCTTAAATATTCGGAAAAAGTCGTATTAAATTTTCAGAGCATTCTGAGAACTATTATTTTTGGGTCATTTTTTATTTCACGGGAAATTCAGAAAACAAAAAAAACATGTCATTTTATTTTATTTAACTAATAAAAACAAAAAAAAGGTAGGGACATAAGGTAGTGCTTACTAAATTCATCAACTTCATACCTCTAAAAAATGATCCATTAATAAGGTTGATCAAGTCTTACTAACAACCACTTTTGATTAGCATGAAACCGAAGAACTTTTGTAAATCACAAAGTTACCTCAACGGGGATATGAATGTCCCAAACAATAACCATTTCATATTTCTTTTTAATAGTAGGTAGAGGTAGTTGAAAACTTCCAATAGTGATTGTTGGAGATTTTTCAATAACATTAATACCATTCACTTGGAATTGTTTCTTCGGAAAGTGCACCATATGCTCATTACCATTGATATGAAAAGTGACCTTGCTTTTATTGCAATCAATAACATCCCCTGCAGTATTCAAGAAGGGTCTACCAAGGATATTCGACATGTTGTTGTCCTCGGGCATCTCAAGTATAACAAAGTCAGTCAAAATAATAACATTAGCAACAACAACGGACACATCCTCACAAATACCGATAGGTATGGCAGTTGATTTGTCAGCCATTTGCAAAGATACTTCAGTAGGTGTGAGTTTATTCAGATCAAGCCTAGCATAACACTAACACCAGGTCCCAAATCACATAAAGCAGTTTTCACATAGTTTCTTTTGATGGGGCAAGGTATAGTTGGTATTCCCGGATCTCCAAGATTTTTAGGTACTCCATGTTTAAAAGTATAACTAGCAAGCATGGTGGAGATTTCAGCTTCCGGTATTTTATCTTATTGGTGATGATGTCTTTCATGTACTTTGCATAAGGAGGCATTTTCAAGATATCAGTCAAGCAAGTACGCAAAAAGACTGGCCTCAACATTTCAGCAAAGCGTTCAAATTCTTCATCATCTTTCTTTTAAGTTGACTTAGGTGGAAAGGGCATAGGTTTTTGAACCCACAGTTCTATTTCTTTACCGTGTTTTCTAGCAACAAAGTCTCTTTTATCATATCTTGTATTCTTGGGTTGTGGGTTATCAAGATCATCTGCAGGTTCTATCTCAACATCATTGTCTGGTTCTTTATTATTTGTTTGAGTATCTTCATGAACCTCATCATTACCTTTTTCATTATCAGAAGGTGAGTGTTCACTACCAGATTGAGTTTCAGCATCAAAGATAGAAACTTCATTATCATTGTCAGGAGGTTTTCTACTTCAGGTTCACTAGAGGCATGCAAAGTCCTATCATTTTTCTTCTTCTTTTTCTTTTTAGAAGGACTACGTGCATCAGTGTTAACTCTTTGAGAGTCTTGCTCAATTCTTTTTGGGTGTCCCTCAGGATAAAGTGGTTCCTGAGTCATCCTACATCCTCTAGTCATTACTCTAACATCATGATCATTGATATAATGGTTCATTTCATCTAGCAGCTCTCTTTGAGATTTAGAAACTTGTTCTAACTGAGTTTGAACCATAGAAGCATGCTTCCCTACACCTCTAACATCATTTGAGATTCTAAATAACAAGTCACTCAAGCGAACAATCATATCAGAATTGTATTTCAATTGTTTCATAACATTTGCATTGAAGTGATCTTGTTTTCTAATGTAATTCTCAAACTCATAAAGGCATTGACTAGGGTGCATATTTTGAGGATTGTCATTATCACTGAATTTCATTTGGGAATTTACCTCTACCACCTTAGGTGGTGGTGGTGTATCAAGCTCATGTATTTCTTCAATAGGAGGTAAATTTTTGACATCCTCAGCTTTAATGCATTTTTCCTTCATAGATTTCTTTGCCTCTTGCATATCTTCATGACTGACTGTCGGTGTACAAAAGAAGGGGCGCACCTTTGTACCCCTTTACCTATGCACGGGCAGTCGGAGCCGCGCCCACGGTCACACCAAGCTGAACAGGGGAGGTGAACCGAGGTGAAACCGAAGCCCAAGACAGCCAGAGCAACACCAAGACCAAGACCACAAAGAGCAGAGGGGCGGAGCAGTTTTCCCCCGGCAAGACCCTTGCCGGGGGCGGCCTCAGCAGCCCCGACAAGACCCTTACCGAGGCAGCACGCCCAAACACTAACAGAGTGAGCCACCCTTGAGCCCACGTCCCCAACACCATCAACCACATTGGGCCAGGGCTCGGGAGGCACCTCTATGGTGGCATGCAGATCTTTGTGAAGACAAGGAACACTCAAGATCAGATGAAGATTAGAAGACGACGATCCTCGGCAAGATCCTTGCCGAGGAAGGCCACCAGACCCCCGGCAAGGTCCTTGCCGAGGACGACAGCGCGCCACGGCAAGACCCTTGTCGGGCCACCCGGCAAGGCCCTCACCAAGGACGCCAGCAGGGCCACTGCCAGGCCCGCACCAACAATGTTTCCACTGCCGTTCGCATGCAGCTGCCAGCCCAACTAGCTGAGCAGGCACCTGCGTGGCAACATGCAGCTCCCAGGACAACTCATCAAGCGCCTGCATGGCGGCATGCAGATCTTCGTGGAGGCTCCACCACCGTGCCACCTTAGCTGCCTGCCTGCCTACATGGCGCCGCACGCATCACTGGCCGGGGCGCGTGTCGAAGCGAGGAGGAGCGGCGACGGACGGGACGGGCCTCACCCCCGTCCCCAATAAAGCTAGGGGACACCTCAGCGGCGCATTAAATGCGTCTTGTCACTGTCTGAGCGATAAGCTCGCACATCTGTATGCCTTTCCACCTCCTATATGCCACTTTGGTAGCCCCTTTCGACTATAAAAGGAGGCCCATGGCATACTGGAGAAGGATTCGGCTCTTTGGGACCACACACCCCACCATAGCTAGTTCGAGAGCTCAAGAACTCTCTGAAATACACCCACCAAAGCAGGACTAGGGTTTTACGCATCCTCGCGGCCCGAACCTGGGTAAACGATCCTTGAGCTGATTACTAATCCTGCTCTTCTCGCAACCCTGCGTCTCGGCAACCGTAGTAGGGATTCTTTTTTTTGAAGGTTAAACAGTAGGAAAGGCTCCTACTGCAAATATATTAAAGTATCACACAAGTCTTACGAGCTGGAGGGAGGGGGGATGAGGAGTTACAACAGAACTACATGTTACAAGTGTATGTTAGATGGGGGCTAAGGTACGAATTAACAGACGCTAGGCTACAGTGGTAATGAAGTCATCAATCAGGTGCTTCTTGTGCTCAGGCAACCTGTGTACAATGTTTGAGAAATCTGCCACAAATTTGGCTTTCCAGGATGAGATGGAGGGGGTCACCTTTCTAAAGTAGTTATTATTTCGTTCCTTCCAGAGACTCCACGCG
Source organism: Aegilops bicornis (assembly GCA_021605145.1). Lineage (NCBI taxonomy): Eukaryota > Viridiplantae > Streptophyta > Magnoliopsida > Poales > Poaceae > Aegilops > Aegilops bicornis. The sequence continues at coordinate 499,040,914 of CM038675.1, forward strand.
GCCACCAGGAAAATGTCCATAATCATCTTCTGTTGATGCCTAGACTTGAGGTTGGTCATCATATCCAAACGGTTTCCCACGGTCGGCCAACTGATATTAAGAATATCCCAGCATCGCTTGCTGAATGTGCAACGGAAGAAAAGATGTTCTAATGTTTCTTCCACATGGGTCCCATAGAGAAGGCAGTCCAGGTTAGTCCCGATGTTATAATGCCTTCTTTTCAACATATTGCGCATGTTAAGGCGATCGACCAGGAGGAACCATCCAAACACCTTGATCTTAGGTACACATTTGGCTTTCCACAGCCAACGAAAGGCAGCATGGGTGGTGACCTCACGAAAGAAGAACTTGTAATAGTCTGAAGTTTTGAACATCGCAGCCCCCCATGTGCAAACCCAGACATCATTACCCTCAAAGAGAGCGATGGAACTGACATCTTCTTGGAGCGATCGGAGCTCTGCATGGGCCTGAACCGAGAGAGGAAGGTGAAACGCCTCTCTCGCATCAAGAGTTGTGAGCATTGTACGGACCGATGCATCCTCCATGGTGGTAAAAGAGAACGCGCGCGGGAAGATTTCTTCGATGATCTGATGATTCCAGTCATCCTTCCAAAATAAGGTCGTCCGACCGTCGTCGACCAGAACTTTGGTGACCCCACGGTATATTGGCATGAGTTTGATCAACTCGCGCCACCAGAAAGATCCACAAGGGGCCGAAGCATGCGGGATCACACCCGAGTAGGTGTCCCAGACCAGTTTCACCCATGGTATATCCAGCTGGTTGAAGAACTTGTGAAGCATTTTGAGCAACATGGCCTTATTTTGAACGTTAAGATTCAACACCCCCAAACCTCCCTTCTTCTTTGGGCGACCATATCCCGAGCAACCGATGGGTTAGATTTATCACCAGAGTCGGTTTTCTTTTTCCAGAGCCCATGTTTCCGAATCTTATCAATTTGCTCGATGATTTTAGGTGGAAGGCGGAGGACTCCCATGGGATAAATTGCCAGTGAAGTAACTAGGGAATTCATAGTAGGGATTCTTGTGATCCCATAGGTGTCGTTCCACACCGACACTGAGATATAAGATACCCCTCTTCTTTGGAGTGGGTTTAAGCGGTGGTTCAGGAAGAGTCCAATCATCATAATTTTTCAATATGTTATTCAATAATTCTTCAGCTTGTTCAATAGTTTGTTCCCTAAAAACACAACCAGCACAACTATCTAGGAAATCCCTAGAAGCATCGGTTAGTCCATTATAGAAGATATCAAGTATTTCATTTTTCTTAAGAGGATGATTAGGCAAAGCATTAAGCAAATTGGAGAAGCCTCCCCCAAGCTTGTGGGAGACTCTATTCTTCAATTTTCACAAAGTTAAATATTTCCTGTAAAACAACATGTTTCTTATGAGTAGGGAAATATTTTCAAAGAAGTAATAAATCATGTCCCGGGGACTACGCACACAACCAAGAGCAAGAGTATTGTACCAAGCTTTAGCATCACCCCTTAATGAGAACGAAAATAATTTGAGAATATAGTAATAGCGAGTTTTCTCATCTTGAGCAAAAAGGGTGGCTATGTCATTCAACTTAGTAAGATGTGCCACAACAGTTTCAGTTTCATAACCATGGAAAGGATCAGATTCAACCAAAGTAATTAACTCTGGGTCGACAGAGAATTCATAATCCTTATCATCAATAAAGATAGGTGAAGTAGCAAACTTAGGATCACATTGCATTCTAGCATTCAAAGATTTTTCTTTATACTTGCATAATAATTTCTCTAGATCATCTCTATCCTTACAAGCAAGAATATCTCTAGTTGTCTCCTCATTCATAACATAACCTTCTGGTACCTTTGGCAATTCATATCTAGGAGGGCTAGTTCTAATGGGTGTTTCAAGATTTTAAGTTTCAAGCTCATCATCAGTTTCAACAATATCATGTTGTCTTACTCTAGCAATTTGTTCATCAAGAAATTCACCTAATGGCATATCATCATCAAGCAATGTACTAGCATCATCATAAGTATCATTCATAGCAGAAGTAGAATCATCAATAACTTGCGACATATCAGGATTAATAGCATGTGGTGGTGTTGCAAGTTTACTTATAACAGAAAGTGAATCTGAAGCGAAGCTGGATGGCAGGTCCTTACCTCCCCTCGTCTTAGAGGGATAAATCTTAGTCTTAGCATCCTTCACATTCTTCATAGTGAGAAATTGATAATAATCCCAAGTGACTCCACAAATATAGCTATGCTCCCCGGCAACGGCGCCAGAAAAAGGTCTTGATAACCCACAAGTATATGGGATCACAACAGTTTTCGAGGGTAGAGTATTCAACCCAATTTTATAGATTCGACACAAGGGGAGCCAGAGAATACTTGCAAGTATTAGCAGCTGAGTTGTCAATTCAACCACACCTGGAGATTAATTATCTGCAGCAAAGTGATCAGTAGCAAAGTAGTATGATAGTTTTAGTAATAGTAGCGACAACAATAGTAACGGTAACAATGATAGCAGTAGTTTTGTAGCAAGTGCAACAACAACGATAACAGTGGTAACTTAGCAAGAACAATATGAAGGAAAATCGTAGGCATTGGATCGGTCATTTGTTGGATGATATTCATGATGTGACAGTCATAACCTATGGCGATACGACACTAGCTCTAATGCATAAATATAATGTAGGCATGTATTCCGTAAATAGTCATACGTGCTTATGGAAAGAACTTGCATGGCATCTTTTGTCCTACCCTCCCATGGCAACGGGGTCCTTAAGGAAACTAAGGGATATTAAGGCGTCCTTTTAATAGAGAACCAGGAGAAAGCATTAGCACACGATGAATACATGAACTCCTCAAACTACGATCATCACCGGGAGTGGTCTCGACTATTGTCACTCCGGGGTTGCCAGATCATAACACGTAGTAGGTGACTATAACTTGCAAGATCAGATCTAGAACATGGATATAATGGTGATAACATAAACGGTTCAGATCTGAAATCATGGCACCCGGGCCCAAAGTGACAAGCATTAAGCATGGCAAAGTCATAGCGACATCAACCTCAGAACATAGTGGATACTAGGGATCAGGCCCTAACATAACTAACTAGATTACATGATGAATCTCATCCAACTCGTCACCGACCAGCGAGCCTACGAAGGAATTACTCACTCCCGGTGGGGAGCATCATGGAATTGGCAATGGAGAAGGGTTGGTGATGACGAAGATCGAAGACCCCCCTCTCCGGAGCCCAAAACGGACTCCAGATCTGGCCTCCCGATGAAGAACATGAGACGGCGGTGGCTCCGTCTCGTGGAACGTGATAATTCTTTCTCCCTGATTTTTTCATGAAAAAAATAGGATTTTATAGCGTCGGTTTTAGCGTCTCCGAGGCCACCAGGTGGGGACAACCCACCTGGGCGCGCCTGGAGGGGGAGGGACGCCCTGTCGGGTTGTGCCCACCCAGGTGCCCCCTCCAGTGGTTCTTGGCTCCAGAAATTCTTTTTTATTGTATAAAAAATTGTCGCAAAGTTTCGTTCCATTCCGAGAACTTTCATTTCTGCACAAAAACAACACCATGGTAGTTATGCTGAAAATAGCGTCAGTCCGGCTTAGTTTCATCCAAATCATGCAAATAAGAGTCCGAAACAAGAGGAGAAGCGTTAGGAAAAGTAGATACTACGGAGACGTATCAAGTCATTACCGCATTGTGCATGATGGCCTATGGTGTTCCGGCAGTTTTTTTGGAAAGACCCGATTTTGGCCGGCTTCATTGATGTAGGAGAAAGCATGCGGGAAAACAACGTGGCTCAAGTGATCATGGGCACAAGAAAGTTGTACAAAAGGAGAGCAAAGAACAAAAGAAGACTGGAAAAGAAAACGCTAGAGGCGCCCTAGGCATGCTATCTCGCAACAGTGTCCTCGAATGGGGGCTCTAGACACGCCGCTCCGACTAGTCTCCATTAGGCAAAATCCAACATAATAGCTTGACAGTTATCGTCCAGCCGTGGCAGTTTCCCTCTGAAAATGCAGGTGTTCCTCTCCTCCAAGATGTGCCAGGAGACCAAGAGCAGCATGGTTCTAAAACCTCTCCTTGCTCTGGCCGGTGTGCGTTGGATCATCTCCTGGTAGTGCTGCAGCGGGGTGTGAAGCGGCGATTTGACAATGCTCATGGCCTCGCAATCAGACCATGACGATGCTTTCATCCAAATTTTCCAGGAGAAAGGGCATTCCCAAAAAAGGTGTAGCGCATATTCCAAGCTTCTGAGATGGAAGCTATAGAAATATCCGTTTGGCCAGCCTCTTCTTTGCAACCGGTCAATGCACTAGAGCCTGTTCTTGTGTAGTAGCCATGCGAACATCTTGACTGTCCCGGTGCCTAACTTTTCCACATGACTTTGCTGTGGCTCGCGTTTGGCATTTCCTGAAAATGCATGCAGTATGCTGCCCTGGCGGAGTAGCGGTTGATACGTCTCCAACGTATCTATAATTTATGAAGTATTCATGCTGTTATTTTATCATTCTTGGATGTTTTACAATCATTTTATAGCAACTTTATATCATTTTTGGGACTAATCTATTGACCCAGTGCCAAGTGCCAGTTGCTGTTTTTTAATTGTATTTTACATCGCAGGAAATCAATATCAAATGGAGTCCAAACACCGTGAAACTTTTGGAGATTTTTTATGTACCAGGACACCCAGGATGGGCCAGAGAAGCACCTTGGGGGTGCCCCGAGGGGGGCACAACCCACCAGGGCGCGCTTGGGGGGCCATGCTCGCCCAGGTGGGTTGTGCCCACCTCGGTGGCCTCCCGCATCCCCTCTTTACCCTATAAATTCACAAATATTCCAAAAACCCTCGGGGTTAACCTAGATCAGAAGTTCCGCCGCCGCAAGGCTATGTAGCCATCGAAAACCAATATAGACCCTTTCGGGCAACCTGCTGGAGGGGGGGATCATCTCCGGTGGCCATCTTCATCATCCCGGCGGCCACCACGATGAGGAGGGAGTAGTCCACCCTCGGGGCCGAGGGTTTGTACCGGTTGCTATGTGTTTAATCTCTCTCTCTCTCGTGTTCTTGATATGTCACGATCTTGATGTATCCCGAGCTTTGTTAATATATTCGGCTCATATGGTGTTTTCCCCTCTCTATCTTGTCGTGATGAATTGAGTTTTTCCCTTTGAGATTTCGTTGTTATAGGATTGAATACTTTTATGGATTTGAGAACACTTGATATATGTCTTGCAATTGAATACTTGTGGTGACAATGGGGTATCGTATTGATTCACTTGATATATGTTTTGGCAATCAACTCGTGGATTCCCGAGGTGACATTGGGGTAATCTATGCATAGGGGTTGATGCACGTTCTTGTCTTTGTTTCTCCGGTAGAAATCTTGGGGCACTCTTTGAAGTTATTTGTGTTAGATTGAGTATTATGGATATGAATTTGCTTTGGTGTTATTTTAGTACGAACTCTAGGATAGATCGAACAGAAAGAATAGCTTTGTGTTATTTTAGTACGAACTCTTGAATAGATCGAACGGAAAGAATAGCTTTGAGGTGGTTTCGTATCCTACAAACAATTTATTCTCATGTTCTCCGCTAGATATGAACTTTGGAGTGATTCTTCATCGCACTTTGAGGGGTGGTTATATGATCCAATTATATTAGCATTGTTGAGAGGTTGCACTAGTGAAAGTACGAACCCTAGGCCTCATTTTCAAGCATTGCAATACCATTTTTGTGCCCGTTTACTATTGGCTACCTTGCTGTTTTTATTTATTCGGATTATAAAAATATATTTCTACCATCCATATTACACTTTTATCACCATCTCTTCGCCGAACTAGTGCATCTATACAATTTGCCATTGTATTGGGTGTGTTGGGTACACAAGAGATTTCTTGTATTTGATTGCAGGGTTGAGAGACACCATCTTCATCCTACACCTCTCACGGATTGATAAACCTTAGGTCATCCACTTGAGGGAAAATTTCTACTGTCCTACAAAACTCTGCGCTTGGAGGCCCAACACGTGTCTACAAGAATAAAGTTGCGTAGTACACATCAAGCTCTTTTCTGGCGCCGTTGCCAGGGAGGTGAGTGCTTGAAGGTATATCTTTAGACCTTGCAATTTAATCTTTTAGTTTCTTGTTTTATCACTAGTTTGGTTTATAAAACAAAATTACAAAAAAATGGAATTGAGGTTGCATCATATTATTGATCATGTTTATAATATCTTTCTTGAAAATGATGGATCGGAAATTTTTGCTCAATTGTTATAACAAGAAGTCAATAAAATGTTTGGCACAAAATATTTGAATGATGAGCATGATTGCAATGTTGTTAGTATAAATTCTTTGAATATCCATGATGCTAATGATATGCAAAGCTACAAGCTTGGGGATTCTATATTTGATGAAGATGATATTTTTGCTGCCCAAGTTTTGATCATAAATTTATTATGATGAAAGCATGCCTCCTATTTATGATGATTATATTGATCAAAGTGGATTCGGAGAGGTCATGACTTTATTTAATGATGAATCCACTATTTCGGAAGAGGTTTTAATTGATTATTATGAGAACAAAGTTGCTATCTATGATGATTATGGTGATGACTTGTATGCTCTAAAGAATAATCATAGCCATGAAACTTTTCATCATGATTTTAATTTTCAATCCCATGATAGTTACTTTGTTGAGTTTGCTCCCACTACTATTCATGAGAATAAATTTGCTTACGTGGAGAGTAATAAAATTTCTATGCTTGTGAATCATGAAAGAAATGCTTTATGTGATAGTTATATTGTTGAATTCACTCATGATGCTACTGAAAATTATTATGAGAGAGGAACAAATGCTTTTACATATTGCAATAATATCAAGTTTCCTCTCTATGTGTTGAAAATCTTGAAGTTGTGCTTGTTTTGCCTTCCTATGCTAGTTGATTCTTGTTCCCATAAGTTATTTTCTCACAAAATCCCTATGCATAGGAAGTGGGTTAGGCTTAATTGTGCTAGTCATATGTTTCATGATGCTCTCTTTATGTTTCAATTCTTTACTTTTATGCGAGCATCATTGAAATCATCATGCCTAGCTAAAAAGGCATAAAAGAAAAGCGCTTGTTGGGACACAACCCAACACTTTTACCTACTATTTTTGTGTTTTCACATGATTATGATATTGTAGTAATCATGTTTTATTGTCTTTGTTTCAATAAAGTGCCAAGTAAAGCCTTTTAGATCATGTTGGGTGATAGTTGATTTGATCTTGCTGAAAAACAAAAACTTTTGCGCTCATGAAAATAATTCTCATTTTAAAAAGAAGAGTACTTTTGAGTTGATTCTTTTTGCAAAAGTTTAATATACCAATTACTCACGTGGACCTAATTGTTTCATAATTTTTGGAGTAGCAGAAGTATGGTATGAGTACAGATTACTACAGACTGTTCTGTTTTTGACAAATTCTGTTTTCAATGCATAATTTGCTTGTTTTCTAGTTTCTATGGCTTATATTGCTCAATATAAATTTTGCAAATGATGAGGTACAGTAGGCATTGTGTGGAAACAATTATGAATCCTGTCTTTGACAGTACCAAAGTGAAATGGTTTGCTCTTTATCATACTAACCTCTCTCACGAAGTTCCGTTAAGTTTTGTGTGATTGAAGTTTTCAAGTTTTGGGTGAGATGTTGATATCAGGAGAATAAGGAGTGACAAGACCCTAAGCTTGGGGATTCCCAAGGCACCCCAAGTTAATATCCAAGGAAGATCCAAGCAAGTAAGCTTGGGGATGCCCCAGAAGGCATCCCCCCTTTCGTCTCCAACATTATCGGTAACCTCACTTGGAGCTATGTTTTCATTCGTCACATGAGATGAGTTTTACTTGGAGCATCATTTAATTTTGTGAGGATTTGCTTGCTTTTATTTAGAATAATGTTTTGCATATTTTATTTCAATAAAAGTGGCAATGATAGCCTTTACTATGCTTATTTTACAAGTATACATGTTGCTGTTTGAAAACATAAAGTTTACCGCTGTTGCAAAAATTCCCTAGAAAAGTCAGAATGTGATAAAATGTTGAAACTTTTTGCAAAATAAGATCTAATAAATTTTCTACAGGGTTTTAAAATTTCATAATGTTTGGAATTGAATAAGTATTGATACTCTTGCATTCTTTACAGACTGTATTGTTTTGGCAGATTGCTGTTATATTTGCATTGTTTGCATATGTTTGCTTGTTTAATGATCCTATTTAAGGATAGGAGTATTAAATATGCAGAGGCATTTAGTATGGAATGTTGAATAATAAGTTTAGTGATTTTCTACAGTAGAGAATGATAAAGTTTTTGCATTGGTTTATACTCACTTATCTCACGAGTTCTTGTTGAGTTTTGTGTGGATGAAGCTTTTGAGATTTAGGAAAACCATGATATGAGAAGAATTAAGGAGACACAAAAGCTAAAGCTTGGGGATGCCCAAGGCATCCCAAGATAATATTCAAGAAGTCTCAAGCATCTAAGCTTTGGGATGCCCCGGTAGGCATCCCACCTTTCTTCTTCAACAATTATCGGTTAGTATCGGTTGAGCCTAAGTTTTTTGCTTGTTCACATGATGTGTGCTATTCTTAGAATGTCATTTTATTTTCATTTTGCTTGTTGTTTTAATAAAATACTTAGATCTGAAAGTTTGTAAAGAAAATAGAGTCCTCAAATAGTTGCCAAGGAGGCTAAGTAAGCGGCATTCACATCCCGTCAACGTAGCTCTTTTCTATGGAATTGCTCTAGTGCTTCACTTATATATTCTTTAGCACGGTGTGCTTTAGTATTTTTGAAGAAATTCTCTCTTGCTTCACTTAAATTAATTTGAGAGAAATAAATATTATGCTCATGATCTTCACTTATATCTTTTTGGAGTAGCTTGTCATTTACTCTTGTGCTTCACTTATATCCTATGAGTAAATTGTTGAATCAATTGAATATCATGAAGTTGAAATCATATCATGCGTAGTGGTAGCTTCACATTGGGTTTAGAAAGTGAAATCTTTTGAGGCTTGACAATCACAGTATTGGTCATACAAGCAATTCATGAATAATTAGTACAAGGAAGAGAACTTTCACATGCAAATACACTATCTTGGAAATATTTTGTGATTGTGAGCCCCCATCAAAATATTATATGCCAAAATTGTTGACGTTGGACAAGGAAGACAACGTAATAGTTTATGTTTGTTCATATTCACATAGAAGTTATATTCTCATAGATCCTTCAACATGTGCTGCTTGCCCCCCATCTTTGATAGCCAAAAATTCCGCACCAAGTAGAGATACTACTTGTGCATCCAAAAACCCTTAAACCCAAATATTATCTTCAAGTGTCCACCATACCTACCTAAGGATTGAGCAAGATCCTTCAAGTAAGTTGTCATCGGTGCAAAAAGGCAATAAAAGATTGCTTCTAAAAGTGTTAGATCATTTAGTGTAAGAGAAAATTGAGCGTTGTATGAACTTGTGATGGCAAAGAATAAAAGAGACAGACTGCATAATAAAGGTTGCTATCATAAGGGGCAATATAACATGACGTTCTTTTGCACTAAGGGGTTGAGCATACAAACAAATAAGCGCATGGCAACCTCTGCTTCCCTCTGCGAAGGGCCTATCTGTTGGGGATATAACTATTGAGTATAAACCTCCCAGGAAGGACCGGGTTATGCTCATGATGATTTACCAGTATTGAAGCCCATGAAGATATAGAGGATGACGACTTATAAGGGAGACTAATAAGAAGGCCCAAATCCCAAAGGCGGGTTAGGGCCCATAGATGTAAACCGCCATAGGTTTATGACTTGTATTGTTATATAGGAAAGAGTGGATACCGAGCCGGACATTGTTTATGAGCCGGCCAGGATTCTGTGAACCACCGGGCGTCAACCTGAGTATATAAAGGTCGACCCGGCGGCGGTTTAGGGAAAAATAAACAACAACTCGAGAGCCAGGCAAGCGTATTTGCTCCCTCGTCATTGAGACCCTAGCAATACCACCTTAAACTGGATTATGCCTTTACCTTCACCACAAGGGGCTAAACCAGTATAAACTCCTCGTCTCCTTTGTCCCGTTTAACCCCTTTAAGCTAATCCCGTTGTGATGGCTCCATGACTAAGTCCTTGCACTAGGACATCTGCCGTGAGAATCCCACAATAGTTGGCGTCCGCTGTGTGGCTATCGCACAATAGTTTCAAGTTCTTAGAGGGCAACTTTGAAGGGATCAAGGGATACGCCGTGGGCCGGATGACCAAGAGTCGACGTGGCAAGCTCTACATCGACGACGTAGGCTGGGGCCCCGAGGCCGGATCAATTGAGTATGGGTATCGGGTCCCCTTCTACGGAATTCACATCTTCATCGGCAAGATCGGCGAACCGGGCCCAAGCCGGACATCTGCACCGACATCATCAAGACGGCTCAGCGTGCGAGACTTGCCCGGGTTCGGCCCGCCATGTATCGTGCCTTCGTGGGATTCATCCATGGAGCGGAATCTGAGGATAGATCGGCATCTGGTGGTGAGACAGTCGTCTACTCTGATGGTGAGTCAACCACCGGTGAGGCCGAGTCATTGTATCAACTGCAAGACGGCCGACTCGGGGGCTGTTCCGATGGCGACAGTATTCCGGACCCGTGCGAGCCGCCGAACCGGGTTGCAATCTTCATGGCCAGTACACAGCCCGTGCAGCACTCATCGACTGCAGCAGAGCTGATTTGTGTCGGCGGCGACGGCTGCCGGCGGAGGCCCTATCGCGTCATTGCTCAGGTCTTAACTGACTTGCTGGATAAGCTGACAGCATTGTTAACATCAGTGGTTAACCCGGTGGATCAGGATCAGCATAATGCGGTGGTCGCGAAATTGCGTGATGAGATAGCACAGGTGTAACACCCCGGATATAACTTTCCATATTTGTAACTCCAACTCTTGCCATTTTCGGCATTGTGATATGATATTCCCTCCGTGGTTGGGTTTTCTTCATTTTGCATTTTGTTCATGTCTTGCATTTTACATCATGTCATCATGTGCATCGCATTTGCATACGTGTTCGCCTCATGATTCCGAGCATTTTTCCCGTTGTCCGCTTTTGCAATCCGACACTCCTATCTCCCCGGCGCCCTTTTACGCTTTTTCCGGTAATGCGGGTACTAAACCTTCTCGAAATGGACCGAGGTTTGTCTAGTGGCCTTGGTATACCACCCGTAGACCACCGGTCAAGTTTCGGGTCATTTGGAGCTTGTTTGGTACTCCAACGGTTAACCGCACTCTCGCAAAGGCCTCTTTTTAGTTGCAGCCCAACACCCCTTCAAAACAGCCCAATAACCCATCTAAGTCACTTCCATGCTCTCCGTCGTTCGATCACGATCGTGTGGTAAAACTACACCTCATTTGGACTCTCCTAGCTCCCTCTATGCCTATTTAAACACCTCCCCCGAAAATCCCGGATCACCCCCCCGAAACCCTAGCAAATTTCCCCCTCCGCGCCGCCGGACACGTCCGGCGAGCAGACGCCGTCCGCGCCGCCGCTGGGCGAACCCGCCAACTCCAGCGCGCCGACGCCGCGCCCGCCCGTCGCCCGGTCAGCGCGCCGCAGCGCCCGCTCGCCAGCGCTGCCGTCGCCGCCGCCTTCCGCCGCCTCCGGCGCCGCCGCCTCCGCCGCCGCCTCCGGCCTTCCTCCGGTCGGCCGCCCGCCGGACCTCGACGCCCGCCGCCTCGGCGCCTCCTCCCGGCGACCCGCGGCCGCCTCCCCTCACCGGCAGACCCGCCCGGCGCGCCCTTCGCGAGCAGCCCAGCCGGCGCCCGATCCGATCCGATCCGCCGGCCTCGATTCCAGCGTTGACTTCTCCTCCTAATTTTTCTCTAAGTCATTTTGCATCTAGTGTTATTTTGTTGCATTTTCAACCGAGTACATCTTTGCATCTGTTGGTCCGTTTTTCGCGTATAATATGTCAAACTGTTCGCCTCGAAGAGTAGATCATTTCTCTAAGTCCGCTATAAAATGTTTCCTGGCAGATTGTTTACATGTTATTCAATTTTGCCAAGGTTGTTGTGGTTGATCCAAGTATGCTATGTTATTGTTCTTGCCATGTATGTCTTCTATGCCATGTCTTATTGATGTATGTATGCTTAGTTTATCTTTTAAGGCTCTCTAGTGAGTGCATCGAGCTCTTAAACATGCCTACTTGTTATCAGTTTTTAACATGCCATGTTGCTGAATCTGTTAACGAAACTTTCAATATTGACATGGGTGTTACCATATTTTCGAGTCCTTTTTGGCTTATGGTGAGTAAGGTACTTTTGATCTATGCTTTGAGTAGATTCATGCCATGCCATGTTTTGCTATTTTAAGTTCCTGTAGCATGTAGTTTTCTTGCTCTGAACATTGCAACCTGATGCTGTTTTTGCCATGTCCAGCCTGATATTTTTTGCACTTTTGCCATGCTTGTTTGAACCTGTTACGATGTGATTTAGCCGAAGCTCAGTGCTCATCTTTTGTCAAGAATCTTGTGTAGATCACTGCCATGTACTTTGTTGATACGTTTGGGTGCAGTAGCTTAATTTATTGTTGCTTGCTAAGTGGCATCATGCTGTTAGTGGCAGATTTGTGCCATTCTTGTTTTGCTTGTCATTTCCAAACCGTGCATCCGATTCCGGTGATCTTTATATCGATTTCAACCGAAATCATCTCATCTTTCCAGTGGCATACTTGGTTTGCCAAGTTGATGCCTGGTTCATCATTTTCCTTCCGGAGCCTTTTGTACGCATTGCATATCACATCCCGCATATCATGCCATGTTTTGCATCATGTTGATTGTGCATTGCACCGTGATTTATTGTGGTTCCTTTGTTTGTGTTGTTGCTTTGGGTAGAGCCGGGAGATGAGTACGTGAACGAGGAACCTGTCGAGAACGCTTACGAGGATCAAGCTTTCGACAACTTTGAGAACATTGCAGGCAAGATGACCATACCCTCGAAATCACTTCTATCTTTGCTATGCTAGTTGCTCGCTCTTTTGCTATGCCTATGCTGCCATGCCTACCACTTGCTATTTCATGCCATCCATATTGCCATGTCAGCCCTAACCATCCTTTCCTAGCAAACCGTTGATTGGCTATGTTACCGCTTTGCTCAGCCCTCTTATAGCGTTGCTAGTTGCAGGTGAAGATGAAGTTTGTTCCTTGTTGGAACATGGAGATGTTGTTCCTTGTTGGAACATGTTTACTTGTTGGGGATATCACAATATAAATATCTGCTAAAATTAATACATCTATATACTTGGTAAAGGGTAGAAGGCTCGGCCTTATGCCTGGTGTTTTGTTCCACTCTTGCCACCCTAGTTTCCGTCATACCGGTGTTATGTTCCTTGATTTCGCGTTCCTTACACGGTTGGGTGATTTATGGGACCCCTTGACAGTTCGCTTTGAATAATACTCGTCCAAAGAAGGCCCAACATTGGTTTTACCATTTGCCACCTAAGCCTTTTTCCCCCGGGTTTTCGCGAGCCCGAGGGTCATCTTTATTTTAACCCCCCCGGACCAGTGCTCCTTCGAGTGCTGGCCCAAACTAGAGTGCTTTGCAGCGCCCCTCAAGGAAACTTGAGGTCTGGTTTTAGTTGTACGGACTGCTCATCCGGTGTGCCACGAGAACGAGATATGTGCAGCTCCTATCGGGATTTGTCGGCACAATCGGGCGGCTTTGCTGGTCTTGTTTTATTGTCGAAATGTCTTGTAGTCCGGGATTCCGAGATTGATCGGGTCTTCGGTAGAAGGAATATCCTTCGTTGACCGTGAGAGCTTATAATGGGCTAAGTTGGGACACCCTGCAGGGTAATATCTTTCAAAGCCGTGCCTGCGGTTATGAGGCAGATGGGAATTTGTTAATGTCGGTTGTAGAAAACCCGAAGTTGACCTCAAATAAAATACACATCAACCTGGCGTGTGTAACCGTGATGGTCTCTTCTCGGCGGAGTCCGGGAAGTGAACACGGTGTTGGAGTTATGTCCGACGTAAGTAGTTCAGGATCACTTCTTGATCGCTACTAGCTTCACGTCCGTGCTTTGCTCCTCTTCTCGCTCTCTTTTGCGAAGTAGCCACCATATATGCTAGTCGCTTGCTGCAGCTCCACTTTACTACTCTGTCCTTCCTATAAGCTTAAATAGTCTTGATCTCGCGGGTGTGAGATTGCTGAGTCCCCGTGACTCACAGATACTTCACAAAACAGTTGCAGGTGCCGACGATGCGGTCACGGGTGACTCAACCGAGCTCAAGTGGGAGTTCGACGAGGAACGTGGTCGTTACTATGTGTCTTTTCACGATGATTAGTAGTGGTGCTCAGTTGGGACGATCGGGGATCCGTGTAGCATTTGGGGTATCTTCTTTTATTTTGGTTCCGTAGTCGGACCTTGAGTGTACTCTGAATGATGGATGTTTATTTATGTATTGTGTGAAGTGGCATTTGTAAGCCAACTATGTATCTCTTTCCCTTATGTATTACATGGGTTGTGTGAAGATTACCTCACTTGCGACATTGCTTTCAATGCGGTTATGCCTCTAAGTCGTGCCTCGACACGTGGGAGATATAGCCGCATCGGGGCATTACAAGTTGGTAATCGAGCCTTCCCGACTTAGGAGCCCCTACTTGATTGTTTCTTTGGCGTTGTTGAGTCTAGAATGGAAAAATGTTTTGAGTCTTAGGATTATAAAAATCGGAGAGTAGGATTATTTTTACTTCCAATTCCCATCGTCGCACTGTGATGTATCCTGACGTAGTGTTTTGACTCTTCTCTCCTCAAATTTCACTAAAAATTTTTTAGGATCACGTGGGTATCTTGGAATCGTTCCGATGGTTTTGTGACGAGAACATTGTTCTTGGTGCCTCCTGACATTTAGGGGTTGTGGCAGTGTCCCGGGGAGTTGAGCTCCGAGGTGTTGTCGTCACAATTTTATCGTTGCGATTCTGGAATACTTGAGTTTTGCCGACATCGAAATCTCTTTTGTGCGCTTGTTGGTGAGATAACCACGATAGCCCGATCGAGGCGAAAAGGGAGTATTGCCATGACTTGTATAACGGATGTTTTTGAAGGTCGAGGTACCACGATTTCCGAGGATTTCTTGGTTATGTGTTGACGGATGGATACAATTTGGATCTAGGTATTGTTAGTTTGGGTGATATATTTTGTGTCCCTGTATCCCCAACACCAGATTGCATAACCGTAAAGTTTCGGGAGTTTATAGGTGGGAATTCTAGTAGCTTATGTGATTTCTTTCCGGCGGATGTATGATTTGAGGTTGGGGTTCAACGTCTAGTGGTCCGCCCATTCACGGTCGATTCTGAGTGGTCGCGAGACGTCTTAAAGAATCCTTGGCTATGCTGATTCGGGACGTCTTGTTTGTCATTCGTGAGCCGCTATCGTCGTGTCCGTGTGGGCCCCACCACGAACACTTTGGGCGTAAATCTCTATCATGTGTTTGTTCGGCTCATTCTAGAAGCCAACCTTTTGTTTTCGGTTGTGATACTCGATTTGTTTCTAAGACATATGTTGTTTCCATATCTTTATCTAAGTGGCTTCTCACCTTAATGGACGTGTGATGATTAACTTTGGAATTCATTCGTTCATTCTTGTTCGAATGTTTATTGTGAAGACTATATGTTGCAATTTCTATCCGTTGATTCTACTTATCAATTTGTCTATCAAAGGACTAACGGATGTCACCCTCTTCAGGATGGCTCCGCCAACGCGTACGAATCCGGATCGCAATGATGGGGATCGATCCGAACCCTCCACCTCCACCTCCACCTCCGCTTCCAGAGGCATGGCAAGCTATCATGGCAGCCACCAATGCCAATGCTCGATGATTTTGCAGCTCTTGCAAGAAGCATTACTTTCGGGGCAAGGCAATCAAGGAAATCAAGGTCAAGGCAACAATCAGCCGCATTTTGCTACTCTCAGTCAGTTCCTCGCTAATCAGCCGAAGTCTTTCAGTTTCTGTGTCGAGGCCACAGACGCTGACGATTGGTTAATGGACATCTGCAAGCACTTTGATTGTAGCAATGTCGCACGAGGACTTTGTCAAGTTTGCATCGTTTCAACTCAAGGATCAAGCCGCTGAGTGGTACCAAAGAATACAAAGATTCCAGAGGAGGTCGTGTCATTACACGGGATGAGTTCCGCCGTGATTTGAGCTCACCACATTCCGGAAAGTGTTGTTGAGAGCAAGCGTGAGGAGTTCCGCAATCTCAAGCAGGGCAACATGTCTGTCTATCAATACAATATCCAGTTCCAGAAGCTCGCTCGTTTTGCTAAGCAAGACGTGCCTGATGAGAAGAGTATGATCTATCAATTCAGAGGTGGTGCGAGAGAAGATCTGCAATTAGCTCTTGTGCTTTTGAGCGATTAAGTATGATGATTTCTACAACATGGCACTTTGAAGCAAGAAGCTGCCCAGCTCAAATGTGAGGCTTCTAAGAAGAGAATCAGGGATGCGATTCGGTCTTCTTCTTCCTCTCAAGTGGCAGCTAAGCAGTGAAGTTTTACCTTCCTCCTCCTCCGTTCCGTCGGCCTTATCGTGAGAAGAACTCAGGTGGCCGTGGATCTTCCCACCCACCCAACCACGCTATCGTAACAAGTCTAATTCTCAAGCTCCAAGGTCAAGTGCTCCTTACCACCGTCCGCTCTCCGAGGTGACTTGCAACAAATGTCAGCAGAAAGGTCACTATGCGAACAAGTGCTTCAACGAGGCGTCTTCCGCCTCCTCCTCTGTGAAATCTTCCAAAGCAATGCAAAGGTCAAGCATAATCCAAAGCATGCCAAGGTGAATATGATGAATGCAGCGCAAGCGGAAGGAATCTCTTGATGTGATAATGGGTAATCTTCCGATTAATGATATTCCCGCAAAAGTCTTATTTGATCTTTGGTGCATCGCATTGTTTCATCTCAAGACCATTTGCATCTAAGCATGAGTTGGGTTATCAAGAATTGCCTAGTTCCTTATCAATTGTGTCCCCGGGTAAGCAAATGACAGCTAATAATTATGTCCCGGATGTTTCTATCAAGATGGGCGATTATAGATTTCTGGCTAAACCAATTGTTCTTGGTGACTCGGATATTGATCTTATTCTCGGGATGGACTGGCTTTCTCAGCACAAAGCTCAGCTTGATTGTGCTGCCAGGGAAATTCAATTGACTCACTCTTCTAATGATGTGATCATCTATGCCGCTCGTGATGAATCCATTCGGTTGTTTTCTCTCAATGAGAAGGGCGAATTGTATGCTATCTCTCAATTCGATCGTTTGTGAGTACCAAGATGTCTTTCGGAAGAGCTTCGGGTATGCCTCCTCATCGGCGATTGAGTTCGTTATTGATCTTGAGCCCGGCCTTTGAACCCGTTTGCAAGCGTCCATACAAGCTTGGACCTAATGAGCTGAAGGAATTGAAAAAGCAGCTCGATGAACAAGAGCGTCTGGGTTTGATCAGACCGAGTTCATCTCCTTGGGGTTGTGGTGTTCTTTTTGTCCAGAAGAAGGATGGCACGGACCGACTTTGCGTCGATTACCGTCCATTGAATAAGAAGACAATCAAGAACAAGTATCCACTTCCCAACATCAATGAGCTTTTGAGCAACTCAAAGGTGCTACAGTTGTTCTCTAAGCTTGACCTTCGTATGGGGTATCATCAGATTCGCATTCGTGAACAAGATATTCCCAAGACAAAGCATTGAGAACAAGCTTTGGTTCTTATGAATATACTGTCATGTCTTTCGGCCTCGTCAATGCTCCTCCAACATTCTCTCGGGTGATGAACTTCATTTTCAACCCCTACACCAATGAATTCGTCTTGGTCTATCTTGATGATATTTTGGTCTTCTCCAAGAATAAGAAGCATCATGCCAAACATTTGCGATTGGTGCTAGACAAGCTCAGAGAGTATCAATTCTATGCGAAGTTCTCCAAATGTGAATTTTGGCTTGATGAAGTGCTTTATCTTGGTCATATCATCTCCGCCAAGGGCATCGCTGTTAATCCCGAGAAGGTGTCCGCAATTGTGAATTGGGAACCTCCTCGAGAATGTCAAGCAGCTCATGATTTTCTTGGTCTTGCAAGCTATTGTCGAAGATTCGTTGAGAACTTCTCCAAGATTGCAAAGCCTCTTTCCAACCTCCTTGAAGCATGTGAAGTATGTCCGGTCTCCCGAGTGTGACGTTGCTTTCAATACCCTCAAAGAGAAACTCGTCACAGCTCTGCCTTGACTCCTCTGATGAATCAAAGCCATTCAAGTTTTCGTGATGCTTCTCTTCAAGGTCTCGGTCTGTGTTAATGCAAGAGAAGAGAGTTGTGGCTTATACCTCTCGCCAGTTGAAGCCCAACGAAAAGAACTACCCCACTCACGATCTTGAGTTGGCGGCAGTTGTCCATGCATTGATAACGTGGAGACATCTCTTGTTGGGAAGGAAAGTGGACATTTTCACCGATCACAAGAGTCTCAAGTACATTTTCACTCAACCCAACCTCAACCTCGTGCAGGACTCGATGGGTCGAAATGATTCAAGAGTACAACCCAAGTATTGAATATACTCCGGCAAGGCCAATGTCATTGCAGATGCTTTGAGCAGGAAGGCTTATCGCAGCATGCCTAATCCTCAAGCCCTTTCAGCCGGATCTTTGTGAAGCTTTCCACAAGCTGAATCTTCAAGTTGTTCCTCAAGGCTTTCTTGCCAACCTCATAGTCTCTCCTACTTTGGAAGATCAGATTCGTGAGGCTCAACTTCTGGATACCATGGTGAAGAAGGTGAAACGTGCTATCGACAAGGGCATTTCCAAGTACAAGTGCTTCCACGTTGATGACAAAGATACTCTTTTCTTTGAGGACCGGATTGTGGTTCCTAAGGGTGATCTACGAAAAGTCGTTATGAACGAGGCTCACAATTCGCTTCTATCCATTCATCCTGGAAGTACGAAGATGTACCATGATCTCAAGCAGTCATATTGGTGGACTCGAATGAAGCGAGAAATTGCTCAATTCGTGAATGAATGTGATGTCTGCAGAAGAGTGAAAGCAGAACACCAAAGACCAGCTGGTCTCCTTCAACCTCTTGCTATTCCGTAATGGAAGTTTGATCATATTGAAATGGACTTCGTGGACTGGTTTTCCTAAGTCCAAGCGTGGAAATGATGCTATCTTCGTTGTCATTGACAAGCTTACTAAAGTGGCTCATTTTCTTCCTATCAAAGAATCTATCACAGCAGCTCAGTTGGCGTAGCTATACACCTCCGTGGATTGTCTCCTTGCACGGCATTCCACAATTGATCTCTTCAGACCGTGGCAGCATCTTTACCTCCAAGTTCTGGGATTCTTTTCAGAAGGCCATGGGCACTAACATTCGTTTCAGCACAGCTTTCCATCCTCAAACAAGTGGCCAAGTCGAGCGAGTTAATCAAATCCTTGAAGATATGCTTAGGGCTTGTGTCATTTCCTTCGGTATGAAGTGGGAAGATTGTCTTCCATATGCCGAAGTTCTCCTACAACAACAGCTTCCAAGCGAAGTTCGGCAAGGCCCCATTCGAAATTCTCTATGGCGAGAAAGTGCCGTACTCCTCTCAATTGGTGCGAGACAGTGAACGCCAACTTCTTGGCAATGACTTGATCACGAAGCGGAAGAAATGTGCCAAGTCATTCGTGAGAATCTCAAAGCCGTTGATCGCGCGGAAGAGCTATTATGATGATAAGCACCGTGATGTGGCTTTTGAAATCGGAGACCATGTCTACCTCGCGTCTCTCCAATGAAAGGCACTTCGTCAACCCGGTATCAAAGGGAAGCTTGCCCCTAGATACGTGGGTCCTTTCAAGATAATTGGCAAAAGAGGCGATCTCGCCTATCAACTTGAGCTTCCATCCAACTTTGCAAGCGTGCACGATGTGTTCCACGTGTCACGCCTTCGCATAAGTGCTTCAAGACTCCTGAACGCACTATCAACTTCGAAGAGATTGACCTTCAAGAAGATCTCTCTTATCATGAGCACCCCATTGCTATTCTCGAAGAAACCGAGCGCAAGACTCGCAACAAGTCAATCAAATTCCTGAAAGTGAAGTGGTCACACCATTCCGACCGAGAAGCTACCTGGGAGCGCGAGGATCACCTCCGTTCCGAATATCCGGAGTTCTTTCGGTCCTAGATCTCGGACGAGATCCTCTTGTAGTGGTGGAGTGTTGTAACACCCCGGATATAACTTTCCATATTTGTAACTCCAACTCTTGCCATTTTCGGCATTGTGATATGATATTCCCTCCGTGGTTGGGTTTTCTTCATTTTGCATTTTGTTCATGTCTTGCATTTTACATCATGTCATCATGTGCATCGCATTTGCATACGTGTTCGTCTCATGATTCCGAGCATTTTTCCCGTTGTCCGTTTTGCAATCCGACACTCCTATCTCCCTGGCGGCCCCTTTTACGTTTTTCCGTGTGCGGTTACTAAACCTTCTCGAAATGGACCGAGGTTTGTCTAGTGGCCTTGGTATACCACCCGTAGACCACCGGTCAAGTTTCGGGTCATTTGGAGCTTGTTTGGTACTCCAACGGTTAACCGCACTCGCAAAGGCCTCTTTTTAGTTGCAGCCCAACACCCCTTCAAAACAGCCCAATAACCCATCTAAGTCACTTCCATGCTCTCCGTCGTTCGATCACGATCGTGTGGGCGAAAACTACACCTCATTTGGACTCTCCTAGCTCCCTCTATGCCTATTTAAACACCTCCCCCGAAAATCCCGGATCACCCCCCCGAAACCCTAGCAAATTTCCCCCTCCGC
This sequence comes from Aegilops bicornis, assembly GCA_021605145.1. Classification (NCBI taxonomy): domain Eukaryota; kingdom Viridiplantae; phylum Streptophyta; class Magnoliopsida; order Poales; family Poaceae; genus Aegilops; species Aegilops bicornis. The sequence goes on from CM038675.1 coordinate 499,061,766, forward strand.
GCCGCCGGACACGTCCGGGCGAGCCGGACGCGTCCGCCCGTCCGCGCCGCCGCCCGAACCGGCGAAACGCCAGCGCCGCGCTGGCGCCGCGCGCGCCCGTCGCGGTCAGCGCGCGCCCAGCGCCGCCCGCCTTGATCGCCCGCCGCCTTCCGCCGCCTCCGGCCGCCGCCTCCGCCGCCGCCTCCGGCCTTCCTCCGGTCGTGCCGCCCGCCGGACCCGCCTTGCGCCGCCTCCGGCGCCTCTCCTCCTCCGTGGCGGCCCATGCCGCCTCCCTCACCGGCCGACCCGCGGCGCGCCCGCTCGCGAGCAGCCCCGCGCCGGCGCCCCGATCCGATCCGATCCGGCCGGCCTCGATTCCCGCGCGTTGACTTCTCCCCCTCCTAATTTTTCTCTAAGTCATTTTGCATCTAGTGTTATTTTGTTGCATTTTCAACCGAGTATATCTTTGCATCTGTTGGTCCGTTTTTCGCGTATAATATGTCAAACTGTTCGCCTCGAAGAGTAGATCATTTCGTCTCATTGCATCATTTTCATTTGAGCTCATATTGATGCCCGAAATGCTGTTAGAAGGGTGCTATGTGATGTTAGTTTCTGTTTCGTAACAGAACTTGCACTTTTGTTATTTTTGCCATGATTGATGTGTGCACCCTATGAATTTGAGTCCTACATTTGTTTTGAAATATGCCATGCTATATTTCCAGGGGTGTATGCCCTGTATTTTTGTGATCTATGTGGTGACTAGCACAAGCATGCAAAGTAGGTGTCCTGATGTTGCTGATTCCAGCCCTGTTTAGCTGATATTTTGATGCCATGTTAACTTGATGCTACCGGTAGATCCATGCATATTTTGAGATACTTCAGTAAGGATGTTTTGTTAAACATGTCTTGCTATATCCATCCATGTCCTTGTTTGCAATTATGGAGTAACATAGCTTGAGTCAATCGAGCTCTACTTTTGCTATAAAATGTTTCCTGGCAGATTGTTTACATGTTATTCAATTTTGCCAAGGTTGTTGTGGTTGATCCAAGTATGCTATGTTATTGTTCTTGCCATGTATGTCTTCTATGCCATGTCTTATTGATGTATGTATGCTTAGTTTATCTTTTAAGGCTCTCTAGTGAGTGCATCGAGCTCTTAAACATGCCTACTTGTTATCAGTTTTTAACATGCCATGTTGCTGAATCTGTTAACGAAACTTTCAATATTGACATGGGTGTTACCATATTTTCTAGTCCTTTTTGGCTTATGGTGAGTAAGGTACTTTTGATCTATGCTTTGAGTAGATTCATGCCATGCCATGTTTTGCTATTTTAAGTTCCTGTAGCATGTAGTTTTCTTGCTCTGAACATTGCAACCTGATGCTGTTTTTGCCATGTCCAGCCTGATATTTTGTGCACTTTTGCCATGCTTGTTTGAACCTGTTATGATGTGATTTAGCCGAAGCTCATTGCTCATCTTTTGTCAAGAATCTTGTGTAGATCACTGCCATGTACTTTGTTGATACGTTTGGGTGCAGTAGCTTAATTTATTGTTGCTTGCTAAGTGGCATCATGCTGTTAGTGGCGATTTGTGCCATTCTTGTTTTGCTTGTCATTTCCAAACCGTGCATCCGATTCCGGTGATCTTTATATCGATTTCAACCGAAATCATCTCATCTTTCCAGTGGCATACTTGGTTTGCCAAGTTGATGCCTGGTTCATCATTTTCCTTCCGGGCCTTTTATCGCATTGCATATCACATCCCGCATATCATGCCATGTTTTGCATCATGTTGATTGTGCATTGCACCGTGATTTATTGTGGTTCCTTTGTTTGTGTTGTTGCTTTGGGTAGAGCCGGGAGATGAGTACGTGAACGAGGAACCTGTCGAGAACGCTTACGAGGATCAAGCTTTCGACAACTCTGAGAACATTGCAGGCAAGATGACCATACCCTCGAAATCACTTCTATCTTTGCTATGCTAGTTGCTCGCTCTTTTGCTATGCCTATGCTGCCATGCCTACCACTTGCTATTTCATGCCATCCATATTTCCATGTCAGCCCCTAACCATCCTTTCCTAGCAAACCGTTGATTGGCTATGTTACCGCTTTGCTCAGCCCCTCTTATAGCGTTGCTAGTTGCAGGTGAAGATGAAGTTTGTTCCTTGTTGGAACATGGAGATGTTGTTCCTTGTTGGAACATGTTTACTTGTTGGGGATATCACAATATAAATATCTGCTAAAATTAATACATCTATATACTTGGTAAAGGGTAGAAGGCTCGGCCTTATGCCTGGTGTTTTGTTCCACTCTTGCCACCCTAGTTTCCGTCATACCGGTGTTATGTTCCTTGATTTCGCATTCCTTACACGGTTGGGTGATTTATGGGACCCCTTGACAGTTCACTTTGAATAAGACTCGGCCCAAAGAAGGTCCAACATTGGTTTTACCATTTGCCACCTAAGCCTTTTTCCCCCGGGTTTTCGCGAGCCCGATGTTCATCTTTATTTTAACCCCCCCGGACTGTGCTCCTTCGAGTGCTGGACCAAACTAGAGTGCTTTGCAGCTCACCCTCAAGGAAACTTGAGGTCTGGTTTTAGTTGTAATTGGACTGCTCATCCGGTGTGCCACGAGAACGAGATATGTGCAGCTCCTATCGGGATTTGTCGGCACAATCGGGCGGCTTTGCTGGTCTTGTTTTATTGCTGTCGAAATGTCTTGTAGTCCGGGATTCCGAGATTGATCGGGTCTTCCCGGTAGAAGGAATATCCTTCGTTGACCGTGAGAGCTTATAATGGACTGTTGGGACACCCTGCAGGTAATATCTTTCAAAGCCGTGCCCGCGGTTATGAGGCAGATGGGAATTTGTTAATGTCGGTTGTAGAAAACCCGAAGTTGACCTCAAATAAAATACACATCAACCGGCGTGTGTAACCGTGATGGTCTCTTCTCGTGAGTCCGGGAAGTGAACACGGTGTTGGAGTTATGTCTGACGTAAGTAGTTCAGGATCACTTCTTGATCGCTACTAGCTTCACGTCCGTGCTTTGCTCCTCTTCTCGCTCTCTTTTGCGAAGTAGCCACCATATATGCTAGTCGCTTGCTGCAGCTCCACTTTACTACTCTGTCCTTCCTATAAGCTTAAATAGTCTTGATCTAGCGGGTGTGAGATTGCTGAGTCCCCGTGACTCATAGATACTTCCCAAAACAGTTGCAGGTGCCGACGATGCGGTCAGGTGTGACTCAACCGAGCTCAAGTGGGAGTTCGACGAGGAACGTGGTCGTTACTATGTGTCTTTTCACGATGATCAGTAGTGGTGCTCAGTTGGGACGATCGGGGATCTGTGTAGCATTTGGGGTATCTTCTTTTATTTTGGTTCCGTAGTCGGACCTTGAGTGTACTCAATGATGGATGTTTATTTATGTATTGTGTGAAGTGGCATTTGTAAGCCAACTATGTATCTCTTTCCCTTATGTATTACATGGGTTGTGTGAAGATTACCTCACTTGCGACATTGCTTTCAATGCGGTTATGCCTCTAAGTCGTGCCTCGACACGTGGGAGATATAGCCGCATCGGGGGCGTTACAACAGGCCAAGGAGCTCAGGCACAGCGGATTCAGTCGGAGTCTTACCGGCTCATGCTAGATCAGAACGCTTCAAACGAAGTCATGAGGAGGAGGCATTAGACTCGTCCTCCCCCGGTTTACGAGGCAAGAAATCTCTTTAACACGCCAAGAGTAGGAACCAGTAAACCGCCAGTGGTAAACCGGGTTGAAACGCCTAGGACGGGTACGCCGGTTCAGCCACGCACGACGGATCCGCCTCGTCAGAACAATATCCCGCCACAACACGTGCTGACTGTCGGTGTCAAAACCGGCGGATCTCGGGTAGGGGGTCCCGAACTGTGCGTCTAAGGTCAATGGTAACAGGAGACGGGGGACACAATGTTTACCAAGGTTCGGGCCCTCTCTATGGAGGTAATACCCTACTTCCTGCTTGATTGATCTTGATGAATATGAGTATTACAAGAGTTGATCTACCACGAGATCGTAATGGCTAAAACCCTAGAAGTCTAGCCTGTATGACTATATCCGTTTCCGGACTAAGCCCTCCGGTTTATATAGACACCGGAGGGGACTAGGGTAGTATAAAGTCGGTTACAGAGAAAGGAATCTTCATATTTGGTCGCCAAGCTTGCCTTCCACGCCAAGGAGAGTCCTATCTGGACACGGAAGAGAGTCTTCAGTCTTGTATCTTCACAGCCCATTAGTCCGGCCCATGTCCAATAGGCCGGATGCCCGAGGACCCCTTAGTCTAGGACTCCCTCAGTAGCCCCTGAACTAGGCTTCAATGACAAGGTGTCCGACCCGTAGATTGTCTTCGACATTACAAGGCGGGTTCTCCTTTCCGAATACTCCAAGATAGTCTTCAGATGCAACGAACGTGTCCGGATCTGCAACACAAGTACCACACACACAGCCATAGTGAGTATAATATTTCACGAGTCCCATCCGCTGACAACTTTTTGCAAGATGACATCACGCCTGCCCGGTCATTATTTCGAACCGTTTTCGCCTGCCGTTCCGCGTTTCGAGATGCAGTTTCCATTGGCACATCTTGTCAAAGCAGAGATCGTGTCCCCTTATTGTGGGATTCTCATCAATACGGGCGTGGGTAATCCAACCGTCCCGTTTACACAGCCCTTGGAAATCGGCGAGTTTCAAGACGAGTGGGGAGGCGTTCGATATTCACTGCCTTTATAAGGGGATAAGGATTCCCCTTATTCACCCACGCCTTCTTTCTTCCTCTGCCCTTCCATTCTCGAGCTCCAGCGCCCAAGTTCTCGTATTTTCCACTCCGAGCATGCTCTCAACCATGTCCGGCTCTGGAGGGCAAGGCAAGTGGATGGCCTCCTCCGTCAAGGAGAAGGACATTGCCGAGCTTCGAGAGGCCGAGTATCTGGCGAAGGAGATCACCCACCGGCTCCCGGCCAAGGGACAAGTCGTCCCCACACCAAAACCCAACGAGAGGGTGGTGTTCCTTCCTCATTTCGTCCGCGGGCTAGGGTTTCCACTCCACCCTTTTGTCTGCGGACTTATGTTCTATTACGGGCTAGATTTCCATGATCTAGCCCCGAACTCTTTCCTCAACATCTCGGCATTCATTGTCGTGTGCGAGGCTTTCCTCCACGTCCAACCCCACTTCGGTCTGTGGCTTAAGATCTTCAACGTGAAGCCGAAGGTGGTGGATGGCCAACACGCGGAGTGCGGGTGAGCCATGGTGAGTAAGATGCCCAATGTCATATGGCCCAAAGGCACGTTTGTGGAGACTGACAAGGAGTGGCAGAAGTTGTGGTTCTATATCACAGCGCCCCGCGACGCCACCTGGGCCGCGGCTCCCAAATTCAAGTCCGGGGCCCTAATGCGGCTGACCTCTTGGATGGAGAAGGGCCCAAATTGGTCTTCGTCGGACGAGCTAATGGCGCTGCAAACGCACATCCAAAGCATGGTGGACAAAAACATCAAGCTCGTCGACGTGATCCAGGTTATGCTAGTTCGCCAGATCCTCCCCTGCCAAAGCCGAACTTCCCCTCTATGGGAGTTCAATCCGGAGAAGCACCAGACCTTGGTGAGGCTCTTCGGCACCACTCACGAAGACGCCTGGAAGCTGCTCTTCAAGGGCGACGAGAAGCCGCCGGCCATAGACTCGGATCGCGGGCACGATCTTGCCCACTCCGCCAGCGCCGTAAGTCCTTCACATCTCAGGACGTACTATCTACCTGATTGTCCAAGGAGGGCAACTAAACTTTGCTAATTTATCCTTTCAGGAATGGACGGAGAAAGCGGAGCGAATTCACAGTTCGGCTCCACTGCCCGAAGAACCAGTCTTCCCACTTCTGGCGAAGATGCTGGTCCCGGCGCCCTATCAGCCGCCGGAGAAGAAGGCCAAGAAGAAGGCCAAGGGGGCCGGGGTGGCCCCCGCCGCAAGGGCACTTCGGACATGATGTCCAAAGACAAGACTCACTCCTCAGCCGCCGAAGATGACGATGAGGAGGAGGAGGAAAGCAACCCTCCCCCTGATGGGGGGGAGGAAGAAGAGGGCGGCCTCCACAAATCTGGTGGCGGAGACGCCCAAGAAGGGGAAAGGCTCCCTCGCGGATAAAACCGCGTGGGACGTCGACAGCAGTCCAGTGTGACCCCCCCCCCCCCCCGGAACAAGCCCCTAGCGCATCGTAAGTACCGACAGACTTGTACTCGCCCGTGTATCCGGCCTTTCCTCCTTGTTGTATTAACATGGTTAATTGTGCTGTTGCAGTCCGACCCATGACAGCTCCCAGTGATCCTCATCAAGAGGTTCGTTGGATTCAAGGGTGATGACCAGCGCGTCATCGCCTCCCGCTTACTCTCCCACGACTAAGGGTGATGCCGAGGTGCTGTCGTGAAGGACTTTCTCCAGCCAGGAGAGTCTCAGGAGGCCGCCAGGGTGGCGCCAGAGGGCGAAACGTCAGCCGCCGGACAGATGGGGGAGCAGTCCCCCATGGAGACGGGCGATGGGGGCCGAACTCATTTCGGCCACCATCCGGATACGGTTCCGGAGACCTGCATGGCTCCGGAGTCCGGCGTGCAGCCTCCTTTGAAAGACGGAGGTGTGCCTATACCACCGGTGACCTCTGTTCAACCAGGGCACCAGACAATCTTGTGGAATCACTGCGAGGCGCTTCCATTGTGGAAGAACACCGTATCCTTATGGGTATGGTGATTGAGAAGGTTCAGTCCATCAAGAGCAGACTGACCGAAGCCTGCAGCAGCCTGCTGACAAGTTTTGAGGTAAGCGACGCGAAGGAAAAAATCCCCATATAGACAGTAGCCCCTGAGACACTGTCCGGTTTTCGACAAGCAAACCGGACAGAGGATCAATTCATTTTTGCAGGAAACTAACTAAATGTGTCTTGTATGAATGAGCAGGCGTCGTTGCTGGCCGCGACCTCACATGCTGACGAAGTCTCCGGACTAAAGCAGAGACTGGAGCGGGCCGAGGAGGAGCTCGGCCAAGCGAGGAAGCAGCTGGTAGACCAGCAAGGTATGTAATGACTCGCTGTGTATTCAAAAAGAATAAATGATATGTACTGACCATACTGTGATTATATGTGCAGGAGCGACGGCCGATGTCGAGGCCCTTAAAAAGGCCCTGGCCGAAGCCGAGGAGAAAGCTGCCAAGGAGCAAGCCGCCCGTAAGAAGCTCAAGGCCCGGGTCAACGAGGTCCAGCAAGAGCTCCAGGACACTGTGAAGAAATGCAAGGCCTTGGAGTGCGATGTTTCGGCTCGAGAGGCCGAACTCGCGAAGGCTCGCCAAAGTGCTAAAGAGGCCCGGGTTGAGGCCCAGGGCGCCCTCCAGGAGATCCAGGAGGCGAAGAAGGTTGTGGCGGATAAGGCATTTAGTATGCAAAGCAAGTATGTGAAGAAGAAGTATGTCTTACTAACCCGGATTTGGAGTTCTCCAGGGGCGTTTGCGGACCTGCCGTGCAGTGTGTCAGACGCTGCGGAGTTCTTTCGGGCCGAAGAGGGGAGCTGAATGAAGAAGTTGTTCTGGTCGCAATACCTTGCGCCAGAACATCTAGTGCCCTTCACCGATCAGCTGAAACAGTTGGTCGAGCTGCATAGGGTGGCCGAACTGGCTATGAAGGATTTAATAATCCGGTTGTGGCCCGCCGAAGCTATACCCAACAGCTACTTCGGCTTCGTGAAGCGGCTGGTGAACGCCTGTCCTCGGCTGGACGTCATCAAGCGATCGGTCTGCATTGAGGGTGCGTGCATGCCCTTCGGCCGCGCCAAGGTCTGGTAGGCGAAGATGGACGCCGTCAAGCTCGTGACCGAAGGGCCACCTGAGGGCAAGGAGCACCGCACGCCGGAGCGATATTTTGGAGACGTCGTGGAGGGGTCTCGCATTGTGGCGGCGCAATGTGGGAAAGAAATTATCTTTGAATGAATACATTCATGTTGTCTCTGCCTTGTATGATGAAACAAAGTTTATGTAATAATATTTGTTATGTTGTTAAAAAAAATTTACCTCCTGAGCGGCCGTGTTTTCTGAAATCTGAGAGTTGGCCAGTCGTCGGCTTCTGCCCCCACGTAGGTAGTACGGGGGTGTTCGGGATGTAATCTAAACACTCTTGATGCAATTGTTTGGTCCTTGAAGGAGGTGTTTAGCGCAACGATGTAGCGGAATGTAAGGTAGCAAGCACAGGAGCCGGGCAACCCAACTATTGACCAAAGACATGATTCGGAGCCAATGCATATAGTGCTAAATTCGGGGTGCCGAACTATACTGTAAAAAGTGTTCGGACTTTGTTGCCATGGTGTGGGGCGCTATGAAGCCCCTGGCAAATTGAAACGTACCACAGTGTACGGGTTTTATCTTATAAGCTTATTAATAATAAAAAGGGAAACATAAAAGGAGCAAAAGCAATAAGCAAGGGCCCTAAAATTTGGGCCGCCAACTGTTTTCATTATGATTTGATTAATATGTCAAAGCACATTGATACAGGTAGTGCGATAAGCAACGGGCTATTTGACATGCCATGACCAAGGGAGAGCTGCGCGTGGGACCCTCGAAACAGGTAGAGTGGTCGTTAAAGAAACCACTTAGAAATTTCCCTCTACGTCCAAGCTGACTGCCGGCTTGGTGTATTTGTCCTTTGCAAGGACCTGCGATCAAGTCGTCAGGGAAGGCCTCTGGAGAAGAAACCTGAAAAGCAGAAAAGGAACAGTGAAAGTATATGTGTCCGGGAGCGGTCAAGCCGCACTGTGGATCACCGGCGTTATGCCTCCGTCTGTGCCAATGTTATTTTGATTGCGTAGTTATGTACGCGCGGTGCGAATGCTGCCACTTCATCAGGACTGGGACAGAGGCCAAATTGCTAGTCGAGCTCTTGGCGAGCCGAGCTGTCCTGCTACAGAGTAGTCCGGACCCTCTTGATAGTGTCTGGGGGCTCAGCCGCCGAATTAAGGCCTTGCTTGAAAAGTCCGCTCTGTACTTCTGTCGCTAAGGCAGCGTGTGCTCCTCAGTACGAAGGGAGCGTTCCGTGTTTCCATTAACTGTTATGACGCCGCATGGTCCGGGCATCTTGAGCTTAAGGTAAGCATAATGAGGGACCGCATTGAATCGAGCGAATGCGGTTCGTCCGAGCAGTGTGTGATAGCCGCTGCAAAAAGGGACGATATCAAAGATTAGCTCTTCGCTTTGGAAGTTGTCCAGAGATCCGAAGACAACCTCTAGCGTAATTGAGCCCGTACAACGGGCCTCTACACCTGGTATGACTCCTTTAAAGGTAGTCTTTGTGGGCTTGATCCGTGATGGGTTAACACCCATTTTGCACACTGTATCCTGATAGAGCAGGTTCAGGCTGCTTCCGCCGTCCATAAGGACTCACGTCAGGTGGAATCCGTCAATTATTGGGTCAAGGACCAATGCGGCTGAACCGCCATGACGGATACTGGTCGGATGATCCCGTCGATCAAAAGTGATCGAGCATGACGACCATGGATTAAATTTTAGGGCGACTGGCTCTATCGCATAGACATCCCTGAGCGCGCGCTTGCGCTCCCTCTTGGGGATGTGTGTAGCATATATCATGTTCACCGTTTTGACCTGGGAGGAAACTTCTTTTATCCCCATGTGTTCGGTTGCCGGGTCTCCTCGTCATCGTCCTCGCTTTGTGATTTCTTTTCTTTGTTTTTGGCATTTAACTTGCCAGCCTGTTTAAAAACCCAACAATCTCTGTTGGTATGATTGGCTGGTTTGTCTGGGGTGCCATGGATCTGGCATGGACGATCGAGTATGCGGTCCAGGCTGGATGGTCCCTGACTGTTTCTTTTATATGGCTTCTTCCGCTGACCGGACTTGGAGCCATTCAATCCGGCGTTGACTGTCGTGTCATCGGTGTTGTCACCATTTCTTCGGCGTTTGTGTCTGCTACGTCGGAGCTTGCCGTTGCTATTTTTACCTCGGGAGTGCCCGTTTTGCTTTATGTCTTTTTGCTGTGGGCCAGCCAACTATCCTCACCCCCACAAAAGCGGGTCATGAGTGTCATGAGGGCTGCCATGGACTTCGGCTTTTCCTGGCCGAGGTGACGGGCGAGCCATTCGTCACGGATGCTATGTTTAAAGGCCGCTAGGGCTTCGGCATCCGGACAGTCGACGATCTGGTTCTTTTTAGTTAGGAATCTAGTCCAGAATTTCCTGGCTGACTCTCCAGGCTGTTGAACTATGTGACTTAAGTCATCGGCGTGTGGTGGCCGGACATATGTACCTTGGAAGTTGTCGAGAAAGGCTTCTTCCAAGTCCTCCCAGCTGCCAATAGAATTTTCGGGCAAACTGTTTAACCAGTGCCGAGCTGGCCCTTTGAGTTTTAGTGGGAGGTATTTGATGGCGTGAAGATCATCTCCGTGGGCCATATGGATGTGAAGAATAAAATCCTCGATCCATACCGCAGGATTAGTTGTTCCATCATATGATTCGATGTTTACGGGTTTAAACCCTTCTAGGAATTCATGATCCATTACTTCGTCAGTGAAGCAGAGAGGGTGTGCGGCGCCTCTATATCGGGCCGTGTCGCGATGTAGCTCCGATGGAGTCCGCTTGCGGTTTTTGGCTCGGGCGTGACTAGGTTTGTCACGTCCGAATAGGTAGCCGTGGTCGCGTGTCAAGGCATGTCCTCGCGATCCATAGATCGATCTTGTGTGTCCTGCTCTACCATCCAAGTCCTCCCGAAGGCCATATGTGTAACCCTGAGCTGTTTTGTCCCTGCCTTTGCAGCAAGGTGGGGCGGCCTGGTGTTCGGCTTGAGTTGCCGCTTTATGCCGACCGCGTGGTGGTCGGTCAGCCGCATTGCACGATGATGGTACGGGCTCCGGCGCCTCGTCATCGAACTGAGGTAACAATTTGCGCTTCAGGTAACTTTTGGCTGGGCGCTTAGGCCGTATTCTTCGGCTGCGAGGACATCATTTCATCTATCATTGAGCAGATCTTGATCAGCTTGAAGCTGCTGCTGCTTCTTTTTCAGGCTTCTCGCAGTGGCTATTAGCTGGCGTTTAAAGCGCTCTTGCTCGAGAGGTTCCTCAGGCACGATAAAATCCTCGTTGCCAAGGCTCACCTCAGCCTCGGAGGGTGGAAGATAAATTCTGCCCTCCGAGCCGTTGTTTGTGGCCTGTTCATTAGGGCTGACTTTCCCATCTTCCCGATCGTACTGTTCGGCCGTTTGTTCATCGGGATCTTCTCTGTCTTCGGCATCGTCCGGAGTGTGATCGTCTCCTGTGTCGGTGTTGTTGTCCTTGCTGCGGCGGGATTTCGAGCGGTGCCGCTGACGCCGGCGCTTTGGTTGTGTCTTGGGAGGCTCGTCCTCAACTGTCTTTCCCTTGTCCTCACCGCTATTCTCTTTGGGTGTATCCACCATGTATACGTCGTACAACGAAGTGGCTGTCCAACGTCCGGTAAACGGCGGGTTTTGGCCATGCTCCTCATCTGCATCGTCGTCCATACCGTCGAGGTCTTCGGATCTGTAATCGAGCGTGTCGGTTAAGTCCTCGACAGTGGCTACATAGTGAGTGGCGGGTGGGAAGCGAAATTCCCCATCATTAGCCTCCGGCTCGAACTGGATATAGTTCGACTGTGAGTCCCCCGCTAAGGACAGATTTTTAATGAGTTCAGCACGTCGCCTAGAGGCGAGTGCCGGAAGATGTCTGCCGCACTGAATTCCGCGATCGATGACCGATCCAGCTCGACGTAAGTGGACACACATGGTTTGGAACTTATCGCCGGAAACAAGTCCGAGGTTCCGGAGACACAGATATCACCCGAGGCTAGGTCTGCGTGCGGCTCCAACGCCGCGGAGTCTGCGGCTTCCGTGTCGGGGTTGAGCTTCCCATCCTTGGATGGCGCAGTCTGCTCTGGATCTGAGGCCGGAGCGATTACAGGTGCAATTTCTTGAGTATGGCCCGATGATAGATTTAAATCATGTTCATCGTAGGGATAGGGAGCGGCTTCCGTGTCGGGGTTGAGCTTCCCATCCTTGGATGGCGCGGTCTGCTCTGGATTTGAGGCCGGAGCGATTACAGGTGCAATTTCTTGAGTATGGCCCGATGATAGATTTAAATCATGTTCATCGTAGGGATAGGGAGCGGCTGCCGTGGTATCGAATCTGTCGAAGATCAAGTCTCTGCGGATGTCCACGACGTAGTTTAAGCTCCCAAATCTGACCTGATGGCCAGGGGCGTAACTGTCGATCTGCTCTAGATGGCCAAGCGAGTTAGCCCGCAGTGCGAAGACGCTGAACACGAAGATCTGTCCAGGGAGGAAGGTTTCCCCTTGGACAACATCGTTGTTGTTGTTTGGAGAAGCCACCGAGCCTTTTGGGGACGGCACAGTGGAACTCTCAATGAAAGCACCAATGTCGGTGTCAAAACTGGCAGATCTCGGGTAGGGGGTCCCGAACTGTGCGTCTAAGGTCGATGGTAACAGGAGACAGGGGACACAATGTTTACCCAGGTTCGGGCCTCTCTATGGAGGTAATACCCTACTTCCTGCTTGATTGATCTTGATGAATATGAGTGTTACAAGAGTTGATCTACCACGAGATCGTAGTGGCTAAAACCCTAGAAGTCTAGCATGTATGACTATATCCGTTTCCGGACTAAGCCCTCTGGTTTATATAGATAACGGAGGGGACTAGGGTTGTATAAAGTCGGTTACAGAGAAAGGAATCTTCATATTTGGTCACCAAGCTTGCCTTCCACGCCAAGGAGAGTCCTATCCGGACACGGAAGAGAGTCTTCGGTCTTGTATCTTCACAGCCCATTAGTCCGGGCCATGTCCAGCAGGCCGGATGCCCGAGGACCCCTTAGTCCTCAGGACTCCCTCACTGACACCACCGGGTCATTACTCTAACCCTTTGGATAACATGATCGCTGCATCGTCAAGATTGGCGGATCTCCTGCTTGAAGGCGAGTCTCCGACGGCAGTTGAAACACGGAGGGCCAGAGAGCTCCTTCAGACAACATTGGTTCAGCAACAGGCTTATTCTTATAGTCGTGACAGGATTCATTCCACCCCTCGTCCGAGCTGGAGTTACAGCACGCATATCGACGAGCCGGCTGTGTCAAGCAGTGGGCGGAACCATAACCCACCTCGCAGACATAACCCGTCGGGCGGTGGTGCTAATGCTCAGAACGTAGTGGATCAGGGTAGAGCACGTCGAGAGGCCGAGCTGGCTGCTCAATATGCACCCCGTCAACCTTCTCCGGTTCGTCCAACGACTTCGGTAGAGCCAGAGGTAACCTTTAGGAATTTAAGCGTGCCGTGTTTGGTACCAGCTTTGCGCAATGAGCGTCTGCCCAAGGATTTCAAGAGTCCTCGCAAGGTGCCTAACTATACAGCCGACTTACCTCCTGAAGCATGGGTCGAGAGTTATGAGATGGCCATGGAATTGCTAGATGTTAGCGATGCTGTGTGTGCTAAATATTTCCCCTTGATGTTGGAAGGAACGGCCCACACTTGGTTGAAGGGGCTCCCTGCCAACTCCATTGGGTCATGGGCTGAGTTAAAAGCCCGGTTTATCCAGAATTTTAAAGATACGTGCAAGCAGCCCATGTCAATTGTGGATTTAGGCTCCTGTGTCCAAGAAGAAGGTGAGTCTACAACCCATTGGGTGCGCCGGATCTCCACAATCCTGCATTCGTCGGAACACATCAATGCCGATTCAACAGTCTTAATGTTGGAAAGCAATTGAAGGGGAAATTGGGACGACTCAAATGCCACTGCAATGACATGGGGACACTCATGGCGGCTCTGGTTAAGTACGCTGACTCTAATGGTACCAAGGACCCCGAGTCTGATGATGAAAAGCCGGGAAAGGGAAAGAAGAGCAGCAGTACCAGAGGGCATCAGCATAATCCGGCGAATCAGGGAGGCAATAGTAAGCGCAAAGCTGATAATAGTTTGGACGTTGTGGCTAACACCAATACGCAGAATAATGGTCAGCGTCGAAAGGGTAAACCGCCCCCACGGACCGGAGGATCAGGCTTTAATCTTGAGCAGATGCTAAATCAGCCCTGCCCAAGGCATGGTACGCGAGAAAGACCGTCTGGGCACCTCTGGAAGGACAGCTTCATTATGAAGGAGTACAAAAATTCCAATCTTTTTCAAGACAGTCATGGGCCGGGTGGTGGCTCAGGATCCGGCTCTCATGGACCGGGTTACGGCGGTGGCGGCTCTAATTCTGGATTCCAAGGAAACCAAGGCAATCACGGCAACCAGGGTGGTTACAATCAACAGTATAACCAGGGGAGTCAACAGCAGCAACAGTCCTGTTATCAGAGCAACCCGAAGCAGATGAATAGTGGACAGTATCATGTCTTCACCACTAGCTTATGTAAGCGCGACCAGAAGCTTCATAAGAGGGTAGTCAATGCTGTTGAACCGGCGGTTCCTCGTTACTTGCGATGGTCTGAGCAGCCCATTGTGTGGAGCCGGGAAGATCACCCACCCCAGGTTGATAATCCGGGTCACTTGGCTCTGGTGGTCGCACCTCGGGTCAGAGGGTATAAGTTCACCAAGGTACTCATGGACGAAGGGAGCAGCATCAATATCCTTTATTATGAAACTTTCCATCACATGGGGTTGACAGATAAAAATCTTAAACCGTCAAACACTGTTTTCCATGGCGTGGTGCCTGGTAAGTCGGCATACCCAGTTGGTAAGATAGCTCTAGATGTTGCTTTTGGAGATGAGCATGACTCTAGGTCAGAGACATTGACCTTTGAAGTAGTCAAGATTCATAGCCCGTATCACGCTCTGTTTGGATGACCGGCTTACGCCCAGTTCATGGCGCGGCCTTGTTATGTCTATCTGCAGCTCAAGATGCCGGGTTACAAGGGTACCATCATAGTGCATGGGAGCCGAAAGATAGCTTTGGAATGCGGAGAAGGTGATGCGGCTTATGCTGAGTCGATTTGTGCAACGGAGGAGCTAAACTTTTATAAGGACAATGTTGATCCGGCGGATATGACATCTTTGAAAAATCCAACCACAGAGCATGATCCGGTCTTGAAGTTTAAATCGGCAGATGATACCAAGCTGGTTGATTTTGTTCCTGGTGATTCATCCAAGCAGTTCAGCATCAGTGCTAATCTGGATCCGAAATAGGAAAGCGCGCTCATCGCGTTCATCCGTGAGAACCGGGACATCTTTGCATGGAAACCTTCTAACATGCCAGGTGTACCGAGGGAACTCGCTGAGCACACTCTTAATATTGATCCCAAGTTTAAACCGGTCAATCAATTTCTTTGTTGCTTCAACGAAGAGAGGCGTAAGGCCATTGGTGAAGAGGTAGCCCGGCTCTTGGCGGCTGGATTTATTATTGAGGTGTTTCATCCTGAGTGGTTGGCTAACCCAGTGCTGGTACTTAAGAAGAACGGCACTTGGCATATGTGTGTGGACTACACGGACTTAAACAAGGCTTGTCCGGCTGATGCTTTTGCTCTCCCTCGTATTGATCAGATTATTGTTGCTATGGCGGGTTGTGAGCGTTTGAGTTTTTTGGATGCTTATTCTGGTTATCATCAGATCAAGATGGCAGTTAAGGACCAGGAGAAGACAGCTTTCATAACTCCCTTTGGAGCCTTCTGCTATGTGTCTATGCCTTTTGGGCTCAAGAGTGCCCAGGCAACTTATCAGCGATGTGTGCAGAATTGCCTCCATAATCAGATTGGGTGCAATGTTCATGCTTATGTGGATGATATTGTGGAGAAATACAGAAAGAAGGAGACATTGATAGACGATTTGAAGGAAACCTTTGATAATCTCCGGGTTTATAAGATGATGCTTAACCCGGCCAAGTGTGTTTTTGGTGTGCCGGCAGGCAAGCTCTTGGGCTTTCTGGTGTCTAATAGGGGCATTTAAGCTAATCCGGAGAAGATTAAAGCCATCACTTCTATGGCTAAACCGGCGTGTGTCAATGATGTGAAACGTCTGGCGGGTCGTATTGCAGCGTTAAGCCGGTTCATAAGCCAGTTGGGAGAGAAGGCTATCCCTCTGTATCAGATGATGAAAAAGACAGATAATTTTGTTTGGAGTGATGCCGCTAATGCAGCATTTGAGGACTTGAAGAAGTAGCTGGCTGAGCCACCTGTCCTGGCTGCTCCTGTTGATAAAGAGCCATTGTTGTTGTACGTGGCTGCCAATGCCCGGGTTGTCAGCGTGGTTATTGTGGTGGAAAGGAAGGAGGCAGGCAAGGAATATCCGGTTCAAAGGTCGGTTTACTACAACAGCGAGGTGCTTATTGAGTCCAAGCAGAGATATCCGCACTGGCAGAAACTTGTATATGGGGTGTTCATGGCTAGTCGGAAGCTTAAGCAATATTTTTTGGGTCATCCCATCACTGTGGTTAGTTCTACTCCTTTAGGGGATATTATTCAGAACAGAGAAGCCACATGTCGAATAGCCAAGTGGGCCATTGAGCTTGGTCCTCATGGTTTGAAATATATGCCTCGCATGGCCATCAAGTCTCAAGCACTGGTGGATTTCATCAATGACTAGATAGAGCTGCAGATGCCCGAGGAAAAGCCAAATAACACGTATTGGACTATTCACTTTGATGGGTCTAGGCAATTGGAGGGCTCGGGGGCTGAAGTTGTGCTCGCTTCCCCTCGAGGTGACAAATTTTGTTATGTTGTCCGTTTGATGTTCCCTTGCACTAATAATGCAGCTGAATATGAGGCCTTGCCCCACGGTCTTTGGATGGATAAGGAGATGAACCTAAGCCGGGTAAGGTGCTTTGGTGACTCAGATTTGGTGGCTCAACAAGTCTCTGGTACTTGGGATTCTAAGGATCCACTCATGGAGGCTTATTGATGGGAGGTGGACGTTATTGCTGGTCACTTCAAGGGTTATCAAGTTGAGCATGTTGATCAGAGAAAAAATTAAGCGGCTAATGCCTTAAGCCGATTGGGTTCTCAACATAAACCAGTGCCGCCTAACGTTTTTCTTGATGTTTTGCATAACCCATCGGTCAAGTTACCTACAGAGGAGGATTTGGCTATTCCTGACTCGGAAGCTCAGTTGGTGGCGGCTCTTCATGTAATTCCTGATTGGATAGTTCCATATTTGGCTTATATGACCCGGGGCGAGTTACATGAGGATGAAACTTTGGCCAGGAAAATAACCCGGCGGTCCAAGTCAATGACTATTGTCAACGGGGAGCTACATCATCGTAGTGTCACAGGGGCGTTTCAACGTTGTGTTTCACCTGAAGAAGGCTGTGAGATTCTGCGCGAGATTCATGAAGGAGATTGTGGCCACCATGCTGGCTCTAAGTCTCTTGTGGCCAAGGCTTTTCGTCATGGATTTTATTGGCTGACGGCTCATGCTGATGGTGAGGATTTGGTCAGTAAATGCGACGGATGTCAGAAATTTTCACGACGAGCCCATGTACTGGCTCAAGAATTGAGGATGATTCCAATTACTTGGCCGTTTGCAGTTTGGGGGCTTGATATGGTTGGACCTTTTAAGAGGTCCAAGGATAAGAAGACCCACCTTTCGGTGGCGGTTGATAAGTTCACTATGTGGGTAGAGGCAGAGCCGGTCAGTAAGTGTGATGCAGCAATAGCAGTTCAATTCATGAAGAAGGTCATCTTCCGTTTTGGCTTTCCTACACACTATAACAGACAATGGCACTAATCTCTCTAAGGGGGCTATGAAAGAATTTTGTCAACGTGAGCATATCTGGCTTGATGTGTCATTAGTGGATCACCCCCAATCTAATGGTCAAGTTGAGAGAGCTAATCAAGAGATCCTGAGAGGCATCAAGCCCCGGCTTATGGTTCCCTTACAGAGGACGCCGGGTAGTTGGGTGGAGGAGTTACCTTCCGTGTTATGGAGCATTAATACCACCCCAACAGATCTACGGGTTACACACCTTTCTTCATGGTTTACGGAGCAGAGGCGGTTCTCCCTAGTGACATCTGTCATGACTCACCTCGTGTGGCGGCTTATGTTGAAGCTAACAATGAAAAAGCACGCCAGGAAGCACTTGACCTATTGGATGAGGAGCGTGACATCGCAACGGCTCGTTCGACAATTTATCAGCAAGATCTACGCTGTTACCACAACCGCCAGGTTAAAACCAGAACTTTCCAAGAAGGTGATCTGGTGCTCCGGCTTATCCAGGATCAAACTGATATGCACAAGTTATCCCCACCTTGGGAAGGACCTTTTGTGGTCAGTAAGAATCTCAACAATGGGTCCTACTACCTTATCAATGCTCGAGAGCACAAAGACTCACGTAAGTCGGAGGAGGAGACCCACCGGCTGTGGAATATTGCTCATCTTCAGCCCTACTACACCTGAGCCACTGGCTCTTCTGATGTACATATTTTGACAGTGTATATAATATGATCAATATAATAAAGCTGGCATCCCTGTTAAAGCTGGGCCTCTGTCGTTTTTTCTTTAAATAATGAGTTTTTGGTCACTTGAGGGCTTCTACTTTATACAGCAAAGTTATGATTACCCTTTGATCCGGCTTATAGGCCACACATAAAAAAACTTGGGGGCTTGTTACCCAGGTTAAAGGGACCAAAGAGAGTATGTGGAAAAAGCACAACTCAAACATAGGTGCCTATTGAGCACATCTCAAAAATATTGGGGGCTCTTTGTTCTAAAGAACAAGAGTTTTTATAACCCTTGTAATAGGCTTAAAAGCCAGGCTTGGAAGCCAGGTGTATTCACCTAAAACCCTGGGTTATCCTGCCTTTTTTAAGTGTGCCACTCCACCCAGGTAATCCTGGAATGACCCGCCGTACTTTTGACAAGTCAATCTTATACAGACCCTGAACTTGTCAAAGTTAAAACGACGATTGGTTGTGTGAGGTCCGACTTATAAGGTTTGTATAAAGGTTTAACTCAGTGGTTGTGCGGCCCGTGAAAGCACTTGAGTTTTAGGCCTGTCCGCCTATGAAAGCCTTGATTTTTTGTTGTTGTTTGATTTGAACATTTTTTGAGGTTTTTTCTCATGTGCCATAGCATTACATGGTTAAAAAGCCGATGAGGGTTGTGATGCCTTATGGTTTATACATGAAACTACCCGGTGTTTATTAACCTGGCCTGGCTTTCTACTATAAGTCGCCAGTATGAGATAAGATAATATCCAGTGTTTATTAACCCGGCCTGGCTTTGTTCATAAGCCACCAATCTCTGATAATTACCAGTGCTCAAATTTTGGGTTATCACCCTTACTGCACTGGCTTGGTAAACCAACAGTTGATCAAATATCACAGGTATGATATATTTTAAATTATATGATTATCATTCAGTCCAGCCTTGGTTATATACTACGATTCCCATGGCTTTATATCGGGCATTATAACCCGTCCAGCGGTAAACCTCCATGACATTTTTTAATCTGTTGTATGCAGAAACAGATTCAAATTGCTAACATCATAAGCATACGTGGCATATCTTAACATGGCGGAACAACAGTGTCATGTAAAGCAAATATGCGCGATGGCATAGCAGATCAAGAGTTTAAGCTAGCCTATTAGAAGGTGTGTGATGCCCAAAAGAATAATTGTTTTAACAAGTCTTGTAGAGAGCAGATGTTTAGCCAGCCACCAATTTATGAATCTTGGCCTCGTGGACTTGAAGGTTGTGGATCATCCAGCACCGGTTCATCTTCCTCTTCTCTACCCAGTGGCTGGAAGTCAATGGTTGTCCAATCGATCCCAGTTAAGGCTTTGAATACAACTTCATCACTTATAAGTGGGGAGGGGTCAACATCAGGGGCATAAGTGTGCTTACGGATTGGAGGAGTAAGGCTTGGAGTATCATAAGTTGGCGCTTTAACCCTCTTATTGTTGGCATCGTAAACCGACTGATAATATGAAAGATCAGTCTCCTCAGCCAATTTACTAGCCAGTGGGCGCATCTCCCTCGTAATGGCTCCGAGGTCATTAGTATTAAAGTCTGACCCGTCCTCCTTTATGCTTGGGTAGCCGTTCGCTAAATTAGTCAGATCAATATCACATATACATGCTTTGGCCCGAGTTAGTGCGGTAAGAGCACCTGCCCTTGCAGCTGATTTCTTTAGTTCTTCAAACCGGGCATGCATCATAGACAGCCTTTCCAACGTCTCCTTGATCAAAGTTGGGGGCGGCTTGTTATGGGAAGCGGTGCAGATGACCCGTTGTACGCCGATATATAATTGCTCTACAAGTGTATAGACAGCTTTCAGTTTTTTCGCATATCCGAGCCAAGATGAGCAATGCGGGGTCCTGCATCATCAAAAACATCTGTGAATTGGCAGTTTATTAGATAATATATTTTTAAAGCTTGTGAAGAAGCTATTTACCAAAAAAACGGCAGCAGTCATGGCATTTATTTGCTGTTTCAAGCCAGTCAGCTCCTCTGCCACTGGATTAAGGGCCGCTTCAGCATCCTCAGCCCTCTTCAGCAGAGTTGTCTTTTCTGTATCCCAACCTGGCCGCTCGTTTTTGAAGTTTTCCTTCAGTTTTTGCATTGCTGCTAAGGCACTGGTCAGTTCATCCTTAGCCTTGGAAGTCTCTGCTTGTTGAGATTTAATATTTTCTTGAAGGTCGGTGATTTGGGATTCCTTCTTGCTAAGCTCAGCCTGCAAGAGACAAGCAACTTATGAGACGACAGTGCATATTCAAAGTCCCAAGCACATAACAAGTATTATTCTTGGCACTTGGGGGCTAATGTCTATTGCTTCTTATCAAATATTTTACAAGTCCCAAGCTCAATACAAGTATTATTCTTGGCACTTGAGGGCTAATGCATGTTTTCTCCAGTTAAAAGCTATGGATTTTTCTTCAACTATCAGCTCGATGGTCAACCGGTTTACAGAAGGTCCTAAAAAAATTTTGAAGCCTTACATCATCAATAGTCCCAACTGAACATATTTGTTAAGTCGGTCCTTGGGGGCTACACACGCGAAATTGAGGAGTTGTTATTCTAAATTCCCGGTTCATCTTGGAAGTATAAACCGGCCTTTGTGGGCTACACACGCAAAATTGAAGAGTTGTTATTCTAAAGTCCCGGTTCATCTTGAAAGTATAAACCGGCCTTTGGGGGCTACACAGGCAAAATTGAAGAGTTGTTATTCTACAAGTCCCAGTTCATATTGACAATATAAACCGTCCCTTGGGGGATACTGGAGTTGATCTATATGGTTCTTGGAAGTTTATAGAACATTCTATTCTATTATGTTCAGTAAAGTTGGCGGCTAAGGGAAGAATATTTATACAGAGTTAACAACATTTACCTCATATCGCTCCTTCATCATATTCAGTAAACCGGCTTCATAGTCACGGATTGTGTACAAATGGTTTAAAAACCCAGAATGAATATCTTGGGCACTGAGGTGGGCATAGCTTTCCAAGTATGCCTTCCACTTGGTTTTGTCAACAGCAGAAAATTCTTCTTTGGCACTATGTTTGTACAGAGCAGTGGGGTTGCCTGGGGCTGTATAACTAACACCAGTGACCATAACATCATCAGTGTTGTCATCGACAACTTTAGTTGGGCTTAGCGGTTTATCAGCATGAATCATCAGATCAACTTCCATATGTTCAACTAAGATTTCATGATCTTACGATGGCGGGTCATCAAGAATAGCTTCAGTATTTGGATTAGAAGGTTCCAGGGTCCTTTCCGGTTCAGATGGATTGGAGTCATTAACCGGATTATTCAGTTTGGCCCTTTTGCTGGGTCTGGCCTTGGCTCTGAAAATAAGACACAAGAAACATGTTAGTATAATGATCAAGCATAAGGTATGAAGGGTCAATTAAATATGCTTACCCAGGAACGGTTTTGAGGGTTGGAATTTGTGTTCCTGTTGATTCGCCAGAGGAAGAATGAGAAGTTCCCTGATAATTCGAATCAGACGGATTAAGAGGTTGTCGGAAATAACCCGCCTTGGGATAACATGTGTCAGAAGTATAAGAGACCTCTGGGCGGCGTTTACGAACCAGCGTGTTTGGTAAACCGGAAGAAGTTACCACATGGCCGCTATGCCGGGTTGTGCGGCGAGCTTCGTGTTCCTGTTTATTCAAAAGAAAGTTTGGATCCAAGTGAGCTAGAGGGTGAGAAAATCTTAGTTTCCGGTTTGCTTGTCGGGTTTTATGTGTGGGCAGAGGTTCTGAGACGGATGAGAGAATAATTACCTCTGCGTCACTTGCACGGCTGGCTTCTGCGTCGTCCTGATAGCAATTATTGTCAATGAGGTGTATGAAAAAGAAGCCAAGTGAATCAAGTTCTACCTCTGACTCCGAGTTATCATTGCCATCATCAATGTTTAACTCGGCAGACTCGACGGTTTTCTTCTTGGCGGACTTCTTGGTGACCTTGGTCTTGGGGCGAGCAGTTTTGGCCGGTTTATCCTGCGGTTTCCTCTTCCAAAATGGATCATCACCCTGATAAAAGTTGAAAAGATCATAAGGGAGTATAAAAAATATGGATTAAAGCAGGAGTTGGGTAATTCTTACAGCTGGCGGTTTATTTGAAGTGCAGAAAGGACTAAGCCCTGTTTTGCCACTGGTATATCCAACATTTTCTTGATGGCTTCAGTAACTTCAGCGTCAGTCAGCTGAATATAAATGTGACGTTGAGGATCTTTCACGTCGCCTGTGCATTCACACATTAAACCGGGGCGACGGCTTAAAGGCAAAATACTCCAAGACACCTAGCAATGGACAAAATCAACGCCTGTTAAACCGTTTGCCACAAAGGCTCTGAGCTTTGAAAGCTGTGGTGCATACTTGGCTCGTTCCTTTGCACTGAGTCTTTGGTAGAGTGGATGTGTACTGGTAAGCCGATGAGCACGGTAACCCGGCAGAGGATTCTCACCAGCTGGAGATGTATCTTGGCAATAGAACCAAGTTCGATTCCAGTCTTTTGGGTGGCTATGATGGTTAGCGTGAGGGAAGCTGACATCTTTTCTCTTTTGGATTGAAACCCCACCAAGTTCAGTATTGGGCCCGTCCACAAATTCTGTACAACGGTTTAGATAGTAGAAATCTCTGAACAGTTCGACCGTGGGATCCTCTTGTAGGTAAGCTTCACAGAACACTTGAAAATTGCAAATATTGGATCTAGAGTTAGGTCCAATATCTTGAGGGTGAAGTTGGAGGAAATGAAGCACATCACGGAAATTTTTTGATCCGGGAGGGCTGAATCCTCGACTCAGATGGTCAACAAAAACGATCACTTCCCCATCCTTGGGTTCAGGGGGATTTTTAGGACCAGTGACTCTCCAGTGGATGACTTCCTTTTTGGCTAAAGCGCCAGTAGCAACACACCCGTTCAGCTTTTCTTCTGTAACCCAAGATTGAACCCAGTTGCAGGAATAAAAGGACTTGGCCATTTATTCGGTAACCTGGAAGAAGGTTTGTGCCAGTTTAAGATTCATGGTTAACTCGTTAAAGGTTAAAAGGCAGAAGGTGTTGAAGCATGCAAAAGTGTTAAACCAGAAATTGGCATTATCAAGCTGCAGATATGAGCAATTGGCGGTTTAAGAGGGGACTAATGGTACCTGGCGGGTTATTGTTTTCTGAGTTAAACTGCCTACACAGATATGGAAAGTGCAGAATTTAAGTTGGAAAATGACTAAGTGATGAAAAACAGTTTTCACAGATTGATATCACAATTTCGGATCTACCGCGTGTCAGAAAATGAAAATATGTTCAGACCTAAATATCGACACTTGAACAGTTTATAAAGGCCCAGATTGGATTTTCTACCTAAAAAGAGATGCTCTGATGAGGAAAGAATGACTATGGCTATCGCCGCACAGGAAAATATCAAGTTTGAATCCGCCATTCATGCTACAGCGAAGAACAAGTGAAGAACAGTGCGAAACCTCCATGAGCTCATATGAACCCTAGTGAGATTTACGGACGAGGAAGGAGGAAGAACTTACCAAGGCTGCTGGAGCGGCGGAGGCACACGAGCGAGATCTGGACTAGTCAGGTTGATGCAGCGGTCAATGGTGATGCAGAGGAGAGGATCGATGGCGGCGGCTGGGCTCGAGAGCAATACATCGTGAGGAAGACGACGAAGATGAAGAGGCTGAGGGGGGAAAGAGCAAAGGACCCGTGGCCCTATTTATAAGGCGAATGGATAAGTGGCATGCGCGAGAATCGAGGAGCTCCAAATTGGATACGTAACAGGATCGGCGCCTTGATTTTCGGAGGTTCATTAAAAATGAAGATACATATATGATTTTGGATTTGTATAGAATTAATGACAGGTGACGTCATGGCGAGTTATCATGATCTCAGAAGATGACATCACGATGAGTTACAAGTCTTCGTAGAGGTAATGTAGAAGGAATTTTCCCAAGTGTTGAAGATTGACATGAACAAGTTCAAATCAACCTGGGGCCTAATGTTGGGGATATAACTATTGAGTATAAACCACCCAGGAGGGGCCGGGTTATGCTCACGATGATTTAACAGTATTGAAGCCCATAAAGACATAGAGGATGGTGACTTATAAGGGAGACTAATAAGAAGGCCCAAAGCCCAAAGGCGGGTTAGGGCCCATAGATGTAAACCGCCATAGGTTTATGACTTGTATTGTGAGATAGGAAAGAGTGGATACCGAGCCGGACACGTTTATGAGCCGGCCGAGATTCTGTAAACCGTCGGGCGTCAACGTGGGTATATAAAGGGATGACCCTGTGGCGGTTTAGGGACAAGAAACAACAACTCAAGAGCCAGGCAAGCGTATTTGCTCCCTGGTCATCGAAACCCTAGCAATACCACCTTAAACTGGATTAGGCCTTTACCTTCACCGCAAGGGGCCGAATCAGTATAAACTCCTTGTGTCCTTTGTCCCGTTTAACCCCTTTAAGCTAATCCCGTTGTGATGGCTCCACGACTAAGTCCTTGCACTAGGACATCTGCCGTGACAATCCCATGACACTATCTTTTACTTTTCAGTATTTACTTTAATGCAAGGAGTCAAAGTTTTTCTCTCTATTCCTTTTTATTTTTCTCTTTTGGCAAGCATCATGTGGTGAGGAAAGATCTAGGCACATATGTCCAGTTGAATATGGGTAGCATGAGTTATTATTGTTGACATCACCCTTGAGGTGAATACGTTGGGAGGCAAAACAATAAGCCCCTATCTTTCTATGTGTCCGGTTGAAATGTTTTGCTCATGTGTATGCGGTGAGTGTTAGCAATCATAGAAGACTATATGATGGTTGAGTATGTGGAGCTCTTACTTAAACTCTGTTGAATAAGTTGAATTGCAATTTCTTGGTGACTGAGAACATAGGTTGTTGAGTTTCAAGAGAATTCATTGTTTGAACCTTATCATGTGAATTGGTTGCTACTATAACATGAGAATTTTTATGAGAAAGAATTGTTGTTATGATGCTAGGAAAAGTAATTGAAATTGTCATTGATCAAACTTGTGCACTTTGCTAGCATTCACACTTCATAAATTATTTCTTTTATCATTTACCTACTCGAGGACGAGTAGGAGTTAAGCTTGGGGATGCTGATACGTCTCCAACGTATCTATAATTTATGAAGTATTCATGCTGTTATTTTATCATTCTTGGATGTTTTACAATCATTTTATAGCAACTTTATATCATTTTTTGGGACTAACCTATTGACCTAGTGCCCAGTGCCAGTTGCTATTTTTTGCTTGTTTTTTACATCGCACGAAATCAATATTAAACGGAGTCGAAACACCGCAAAACTTTTTGGAGATTTTTTATTGACTAGAACACCCAGGATGGGCCAGACAAGCACCTGGGGGGTGCCCCGAGGGGGGCACAACCCACCAGGGCACGCCTGGGGGCTCAGGCGCGCCCAGGTGGGTTGTGCCCACCTCGGTGGCCTCCTGCATCCCCTCTTTACCCTATAAATTCACAAATACTCCAAAACCCCTTGTGGTTAACCTAGATCAGAAGCTCCGCCGCCGCAAGGCTCTGTAACCACCGAAAACAATCTAGACCCTTTCCGGCACCCTGCCTGAGTGGGGGAATCATCTCTGGTGGCCATCTTCATCATCCCGGCAGCCACCACGATGAGGAGGGAGTACTCCACCCTCGGTGATGGGGGTTTGTACCGGTAGCCGTGTGTTTAATCTCTCTCTCTCTCTCTCTCATGTTCTTGAGATGTCACGATCTTGATGTATCGCAGGCTTTGTTAATATAGTCAGCTCATATGGTATTTTCCCCTCTCTATCTTGTTGTGATAAATTGAGTTTTTACCATTGAGATTTCGTTGTTATCGGATTGAATACTTTTATGGAGTTGAGAACACTTGATATATGTCTTGCAATTGAATACTCGTGGTGACAATGGGTTATCGTATTGATTCACTTGATATATGTTTTGGCACTCAACTCACGGATTCCCGAGGTGACATTGGGGTAATCTATGCATAGAGGGTTGATGCACGTTCTTGTCTTTGTTTCTCCGGTAGAAATCTTGGGGCACTCTTTGAAGTTCTTTGTGTTAGATTGAGTATTATGAATATGAATTTGCTTTGGTGTTATTTTAGTATGAACTCTAGGATAGATCGAACGGAAAGAATAGCTTTGTGTTATTTTAGTACGAACTCTTGAATAGATCAAACGGAAAGAATAGCTCTGAGGTGGTTTCATACCCTGCAAACAATTTATTATTATGTTCTCCGCTAGATAGGGACTTTGGAGTGATTCTTCGTCGCACTTTGAGGGGTGGCTATATGATCCAATTATATTAGCATTGTTGAGAGGTTGCACTAGTGAAAGTACGGACCCTAGGCCTCATTTTCAAGCATTGCAATTCCATTTTTGTGCCCGTTTACTATTTTCTACCTTGCTGTTTTTATTTATACAGATTATAAAAATATATTTCTATCATCCATATTACACTTTTATCACCATCTCTTCGCCGAACTAGTGCATCTATACAATTTTCCATTGTATTGGGTGTGTTGGGGACACAAGAGATTTCTTGTATTTGATTGCAGGGTCGTTTGAGAGAGACCATCTTGATGGTAGCTGCAACTACGTCGGTATTTCCCCGGAGAGGGAGGGATGATGTAGCACAGCGATGGTAGGTATTTCCCTCAGTTATGAAACCAAGGTATCGAACCAGTAGGAGGGCCAAGCAACACAGCGTAAACAACATCTGCACACAAACAACAACACCTCGCAACCCGACGAGTTAAAGGGGTTGTCAATCCCTTCCGGGGTACGGCGCCTCAAGATAGGCAAGCAGACGTGAGGTAAATTGTAGTAGATTGATAGATCGAACGCCAAATAAAATAAATAAAGATAAAATGCAGCAAGGTATTTTTGTACTTTTTGGTTTAATAGATCTGAATAAAATGCAAAGGAAAAGTAGATCGCAAGGCAAATATATGAGATAGAAGACCCCGGGGCCGTAGATTTCACTAGTGGCTTCTCCCGAAAAAAATAGCAAACGGTGGGTAAACAAATTATTGTTGTGCAATTGATAGAACTTCAAATAATTATGATGATACCTAGGCAATGATCATTACATAGGCATCACGTCCAAGATTAGTAGACCGACTCCTACCTGCATCTACTACTATTACTCCACACATCAACAGCTATCCAACATGCATCTAGTGTATTAAGTTCATGAAAAAACGGAGTAATGCAATAAGAACGATGACATGATGTAGACAAGATTATCTATATGGCGGTAGATATAGATCTCGTCTTCTTATCCTTAGTAGCAACGATACATACGTGTCAGATCCCTTTCTGTCACAAGGATCGAGTACCGTAAGATCGAATCCACTACCGGGCACCTCTTCCCATTACAAGATAAATAGATCAAGTTGGCCAAACAAAACCCAAATATCGGAGAAGAAATACGAGGCTATAAGAGATCATGCATATAAGAGATCAAAGAAACTCAAATAACTTTCATGGATATAAAAAGATATGGTGATCATAAACTCGAAGTTCATCAGATCCCAACAAACACACCGCAAAAGAGTTATATCATATGGATCTCCAAGAGACCATTGTATTGAGAATTCATCGAGAGAGAGAAAGCCATCTAGCTACTAACTACGGACCCGAAGGTCTACAAAGAACTACTCACGCATCATCGGAGAGGCATCAATGGAAGTGGTGAACCCCTCCGTGATGGTGTCTAGATTGGATCTGGTGGTTCTAGACTCTGCGGCGGCTGGATGAATATTTCATCGACTTGTCTAGGGTCTGGTATTTTTGGGGTATTTATAGAGCAAAGGGGCGGTCCGGAGGGCATCCGAGGTGGGCACAACCCACAGGCGTTCTGGGCCTCTGGCGGCATACAGTGGGTTGTGCCCCCTCGGGGCACCCACCAGGTGCAACCAGTGGCCCATTTCCTTCCTTACGGCCCATAAAAATCATCATCGTGAAGTTTCGTGGCATTTGGACTCCGTTTGATATTGATTTTTACGTGATGTAAAAAACATGGAAAAAACAACAACTGGCACTTGGCACTATGTCAATAGGTTAGTACCAAAAAATGATATAAAATGACTATAAAATGATTATAAAACATCCAAGATTGATAATAAAACAGCATGGAACAATAAAAAAATATAGATACGTTGGAGACGTATCAACATCCCCAAGCTTAACTCCTACTCGTCCTCGGGTAGGTAAGTGATAAAAACAGAATTATTGATGTGGAGTGTTGTTCATCAAGTCATATCATATTCTTTTCTTTATAGCATGGACATTTGGACTTTTATGTGATTCAAAGCAATAGTCTAGTTTTGACATAATAATTTAGATACTCAAGCATATCAACAAGCAACCATGTTTTTCAAAATATCAATGCTAAAACAAGTTATCCCTAGCCCATCATGCTCAAACATTGATCCATTCATGAAACACACTCGAATATTAACTACACCCAATACTTGAGCACGATCATATTGCCTCCTAGTTGGTGCTTTTTATGAGAGAAGATGGAGACTCAAATTTTAAAATAAAAATTGCATAAAGTAAAAGAAAGGCCCTTCGCAGAGGGAAGTAGGGAGTCGTAGAGGTGCCAGAGCTCAAAGCGAAAAATTAGAGATAAAAAATATTTTGGGAGGTGCCATCCCACCAATGAAAACGACTTGGAGTTCCGAACACTTTCCATGCTAGATATGCCATAGGCGGTTCCCAGACAGGAAATAAAGTTTATTCCTTTTTCCACCATTCTTTCACTTTCCATGGCTAGCCGTATCCACGGTTGCCCTCCATACCAACACTTTCGAGAGAATTTATTATTTGACAACATAAAGTAAATATTTTTTTTGCATTTCGGGACTGGGAATCCCTAAGACCTTTGCCTTACTCTCATGCAATGACAAGTGAATAAACACTCATCTTGATAATAACACATCTAGCATGGAAAATATTAGCCACCCGTTACCGTTTCGCGGGCGAAACAAACATACAAAAGAGAAGTTTATTTTGAAAATTAGAGATGGCACATGCAAATTTGCTTAGAACGGCAAAATAATACCGCATATAGGTAGATATAGTGGACTCATGTGGCAAAACTGGTTTAAAGGATTTTGGATGCACAAGTAGAGGTCATACTTCGTGCAAAATAAAGGCTAGCATTAGATTGGGAAGCGACCAACCAAGAAATGAATAATCTCATAAGCAAGAATTAAGCATAATTAAAACCGAATAATGAACCACAAGTAGGATATAATTTTCATTGCATGACTATTGACTTTCGTGCATGCGCAGGGAATCACAAACCTTAACACCAATATTCTTAATAGAGCACAATTACTCACCAACATAACTCACATATCACATCATCATATCTCAAAACTATTACTAAGAATCAAGTTTATTTTGTCCAATGATCTTCATGACATTTTATTTTACTTTATCCTTCTTGGATATCTATCACTTTGGGACTAATTTTCATGTGTTGCTTTTCATAAGCTCAAACAAATATAAGTGAAGATTATGAGCATAACAAATTTTCTTTCTCTCAAAATAATTTAAGTGAAGAAAGAGATAATTTCTTCAAAATTTTACTAACTCTCAAATAAATATAAGTTAAGCAAGAGAGAATTTCTTCAAAAATAACAAAGTACACAGTGCTCAAAAAGATATAAGTGGCTCATAAAAGATTTAAGTGAAGCATAGAGAGCAATTCTAACAAGTCATGATATAATTTTGGCTCTCTTAAAAAGGTGTGTCCAGCAAGGATTGATGACTTAAAACACAAAATAAAACAAGCAAAGACAAATATCATACAAGACGCTCCAAGCAAAACACATATCATGTGACGAATAAATATATAGCCTCGAGTAAAATACCGATAGTTGTTGGAAGAAAGCGGGGATGCCACTCGAGGGCATCCCAAGCTTAGTTGGTTGCTCATTCTTGGATAATAGCTTGGGATGCTGGGGCATCTCCAAGCTTAGGCTCTTACATCCTTCCTTCATCCATCGTAAGATAACCCAACACTTGAAAACTTCAAGCACACAAAACTCAACAAAACCTTTGTGAGATCCGTTAGTGTAAGAAAAATAAACCACTACTATAAGTGTTGTATCAAACCAAATATTATTTTGTTTTTTTATTATATCTACTGTATTCCAACTTTTCTATGGAAAAAACTCATCAAAGAAAACCACGGAGCAATTAAATAAGCACACAGCACAAAGAAAACAGAATCTGTCAAAACAGAACAGTCTGTAGCAATCTGATTTAAATGAATACTTCTTGAACTCCAAAACTTCTGAAAAAATAGGATGACATGAGCAATTTGTATATTGATCTTCTGCAAAAAGAATCAGGGCAAAATCTATTTCTGAATAAAAATGAGAATTAATTTCGTGAGCACAAAGTTTCTGTCTTTTTCAGCAAGATCAAACAATATCACCCAAGAAGATCCTATTGGTTCTACTTGGCACAAACAATAATTAAAACATAAAAAACACAATCATACCAGTAGAATAATTGTGCTAACACTCAAGAACAGAAAGCAGAAAAGCAAAAATAAATTTTATTCATTGGGTTGCCTCCCAACAAGCGCTATAGTTTTACGCCCTTAGTTAGGCATAAAGCAAGGATCTAAGTTTTGTCATCTTTGTCCAACTCTTCAATCAAACACTTAGAATCCCTCAAAGATTTTCAATAAAAACACTCCTAGGAATAAATTCAAAGATTTCATTCTTGCGAAAAGGATCTCTTATCACTTCAACAAAATCAGGATGGATACTAATCATCTTAAGATCTCCTTTATTGCTATCACTAGGAATTGCACCCTTATTTTTGGATCTCCTACTCTTTTCGGGAGTTTCCTAAATAATTTTATGGTAGTAAAAGCCATGCTTAGATTACTAAAGATTTCTTCCAATTATCGATCCGAGACGGACTTTCTTCTATTCTTTCATGGATTAAAGTACCCCTTTCTTTTAACAACCTAAACATATCGCCCGGTTTTGATCCAAGATTATTGGCAAAATTATGCATCTTTTTATGTATAATTTCCATATGATCTTCGGTGAGCATTTTCTTTTCGATAGCATCTAGTCTTTCCATATGCTCAAGAGTCAAAATTGTTTCATTAACCATAAGATGTGGTCAGCCCACTACATTTCCCATAGCATTAAGAGCATCAAAAGGGGGGCTCATTAAGAAATTCCCACCGGTAATCGTATCAAGGACGAATCTATACCAAGTGGTGATGCCAACATAAAAACAACGCAGAAGCACAACGGTAGATTGCTTACGGATAGATCTATTATGAGCATTGTAAATTCTACACCAAGCATCTTTTAAACTTTCTCCTCCCCTTTGTTAAAGTTGAGGACCTCATCCTCGGGAGTGCAAGGAATATAGGAAGAACTATCCATAACGGCAAACAAGAATGCACGCAAAAACAGATCCGGCAAGAAAACAGCAAACGGAAGAAGAGAGGTGAATAAACGGCAAATTTTTGTGAAGTGGGGGAGAGGAAAATGAGAGGCAAATGACAAATAATTTAAATTGCGAGGAGATGAGATTTGTGATTAGGAACCTGGTTATGATGAAGATCCTCCCCGGCAACGGCGCCAGAAATTCTCCTTGATGGTAGCTGCAACTACGTCGGTATTTCCCCGGAGAGGGAGGGATGATGTAGCACAACGACGGTAGGTATTTCCATCAGTTGTGAAACCAAGGTATCGGACCAGTAGAAGGACCAAGCAATACAACGTAAACAACACCTGCACACAAACAACAACACCTCGCAATCCGACGAGTTAAAGGGGTTGTCAATCCCTTCCGGGGTACGGCGCCTCAAGATAGGCAAGCGGACATGAGGTCAATTGTAGTAGATTGATATATCGAACGCCAAATAAAATAAATAAAGATAAAATGCAGCAAGGTGTTTTTGTATTTTTTGGTTTAATAGATCTGAATAAAAATGCAAAGGAAAAGTAGATCGCAAGGCAAATATATGAGATAGAAGACCCGGGGGCCGTAGGTTTCACTAGTGGCTTCTCTCGTGAAAAATATCAAACGGTGGGTAAACAAATTACTGTTGGGCAATTGATAGAACTTCAAATAATTATGACGATATCCAGGCAATGATCATTACATAGGCATCACGTCCAAGATTAGTAGACCGACTCCTACCTGCATCTACTACTATTACTCCACACATCGACCGCTATCCAAAGATGCATCTAGTGTATTAAGTTCATGGAAAAACGGAGTAATGCAATAAGAACGATGACATGATGTAGACAAGATCCTTTTATCTATATGGAGGTAGATATAAATCTCGTCTTTTTATCCTTAGTAGCAATGATACATACGTGTCGGTTCCCTTTCTGTCAGTGGCATCGAGCACCGTAAGATCGAACCCACTACCGGGCACCTCTTTCCATTGCAAGATAAATTGATCAAGTTGGCCAAACAAAACCCAAATATCGGAGAAGAAATACGGGGCTATAAGAGATCAAAGAAACTCAAATAACTTTCATGGATATAAAAAGATATGACTGATCATAAACTCGAAGTTCATCAGATCCCAACAAACACACCGCAAAAGAGTTACATCATATGGATCGCCAAGAGACCATTGTATTGAGAATTCAGCAAGAGAGAGAAAGCCATCTAGCTACTAACTACGGACTCGAAGGTCTACCAAGAAGTACTCACGCATCATCGGAGAGGCACCAATGGAAGTGGTGAACCCCTCCGTGATGGTGTCTAGATTGGATCTGGTGGTTCTGGACTCTGCGGCGGCTGGATGAATATTTCGTCGACTCTCCAGGGAAAGTCGTTACAAGAACCTAATGTAGTTAGTAAATTCATTTAACCCGAATATAAGAGAGAACAGAGTCCCAGAGTATAGGTGAGGAGTAAAAGATCCTCATACCACCCAATGGCCACGTGGGCCCGTAAGACACACAACCAATGTTAGTAAAAGTTTTTCAGTGACTAGACTCAACTTCGGCCAAGGAGTTGGAAAGGGGGCTACCTACAGGCAGTCGGCTCTGATACCAACTTGTGATGACCTCGATTCAATCGTACACTAATCATACACGCAAATGTGTACGATCGAAATCATGGACTCACGGGAAGATATCACAACACAACTCTAGACACAAATTAAAATAATACAAGCTTTATATTACAAGCCAGGGGCCTCGAGGGCTCGAATACATAAGCTCGAATACACAAGGGTGAGCGTAAGCAACAATATCTGAGTACAGACATAAGTTAGACAAGTTTGCCTTAAGAAGGCTAGCACAAAAGCAACATCGATCGAAAAGGCAAGGCCTCCTTCCTGGGAGCCTCCTAACTACTCCTGGTCGTCGGTGACCTCCACGTAGTAGTAGGCACCCTCAGTGTAGTAGTAGTCATCGTCGAAGGTGGCGTCTGGATCCTGGGCTCCACCATCTAGTTGCAGCATCCGGTAAGAAATGAAAGAGGTGGGAAAAGGGGAGCAAAGCAACCGTGAGTACTCATCCAAAGTACTCGCAAGCAAGGATCTACACTACATATGCCTCGGTGTCAATGAAATGGGTAGTATATGTGGACTGAACTGCAGAATGCCAGAAGAGAAGGGGAAAGCCTAGCCTATCAAAGACTAGCATCTTCAAGCAGCTCCAAGCATCATGCAGCATCAGAAGAGATAAGAGTAGCATAAAGTAAAGTAGTAGTAGTGTTATCAACCTCGGCCAGAGATCCTTTCTCGACTCCCTGCGAGAAAGCAATCCCAGAGCCATACTATATAGTTATCACCTCAAGTATCCAGTTCTAGTTGTATCGATCGGGATACAACTCCAAGTGTCTGTTACCGTAGGACAGGCTATCGATAGATGTTTTCTTCCCTGCAGGGGTGCACCAACTTACCCACCACGCTCGATTAACTCCGGCCGAACACACTTTCCTGGGTCATGCCCGGCCTCGGCCAAACGATACGCCGCAACCCGACCTAGGCTTAATAGAGAGGTCAGCACGCCGGACTAAACCTATGCCCCCAGGGGTCATGGGCCATCGCCCCGGGAACTCCTGCATGTTGCGTGGGCGGCCGGTGAGCAGACCTAGCTACCTCCTTTAACAAGGCAGGTGCTTACGCAGTCCAACCCGGCGCGCGTCGCTCAGTCGCTGATGTCTATTAAGATTCAGTTGATGCATACGACGCAGAACGCCCATACTATGCCCACGTGATGGTTAGTGCTATCAGGCCAGAGGCCCCTCGGATCAAATATCCAAACCGTTAGTGTGTTGGTAGTGCGGTCACGAGCAGAGACTCACGAAAGATGTGACCCCGTCGCCCCGTCTCGAGGACATGCCGCAAGGGCTAAGTATGCCCGACCACGCCTCATATTTAACTCTCGCGTACCCTCCAGGTCAACCCGTCTCCACATCACTCGCGGGTACCCCTCAGGGTCGACCCGCCTTTCCAAGTAACAGTTGTAAAGTCCAAGTATCCGTGTGTCCAAACATCAAGGGGAAAACCCGAGGAATCACGGTGAATTCCAATCGATGTAATCATCAAGGTGAGCGTAAGAGGAACCACCCTCGAGGTTCACACTTGAGGGGTTGCCTGACAGTCGTATCGGAAGTGGTTAAGGAGGAAATCACCCTCGATGACCACGACCAAATAGCTACACTACAGAGATCTCATCAGGAGTGATGTATGAGGTTCCACCCTCGGCACTCGATGGTAACTCTGCAAAGTCGAGCAACAAAAGGGGTGTGATGTGATGTGAGGTGTCGGGCTCTGGTCGTCGATCACGTTGATCGAGTCATCGATGATGAAGCAGGGGCAACAAGGACCGGGTGGGGGTCACTGATGGATCACTAACCAACCTATACTAAGCAGTTTAGGATAAGCAGGTAATGTACAATGAGTAGGTTACAAAAGCAGGCTATGCATCAAAATAGGAGCAAACAATAACAGTAGCAAAATCTAATGCAAGCATGAGAAAATGGAATGGGCGATATCGGGATGATCAAAGGGGGGGGGGCTTGCCTGGAAGCTCCACTGAAAGGGAAGAGGGGTCGTCGTTGACGTAGTCGATCATAGCGGCATCGGTAGCCGTCACGGGGTCTACCGAAGAGAAGAGGGGGGAAGAAACAGTAAATACATAGCAAGCAAATGCATAACAAGACAGCAGGCAGAGCTAGACGTGTTCTAACGCGGTACTACAAGATACCGGCGAAGGGGGAAAACATCCGGGAATGTTTCCCCAGTGTTAGGCATTTTTGGACAGATGAAACAGAGGCGGAGGTTGCATGTTCGCTATGCTAGGCGCATGCGACAGATGAATGGAAAGCATATTCGGATTCGTCTCGCCGTTCTGAGCAACTTTCATGTATAAAACTTTTTCATCCGAGTTATGGATTAATTTATATGATTTCTCAACGTTTTTAAAGATTTTCTAGAATTTTTGAAATTCTTTAATTCGAATAATAAGCAGAATAACGTTTTGTCACCTAGTGCTTAAATAGCCAGAGTGTATGACAGTGGGCCAGGGGGATCCAGTCAGCATGCACACTCAGTAGTTGACCAGTCAACATTGACCGTCAAAAGGGTCGTGAGGCCTACATGTCATTGACACAATGACTTATCATTTATTTTAACAGGGTATTTAAGTGAGGGGGGCCACTGTCATAGGGTAGTTAGACTAATTAACCTAAATAATTAATTAACTAAACTAATTAATCAATTCACTAATATTTCTTTTATTTACTTTAAGGGCCGGCCCCACTTGGCAAGGGGTCACAGCCGGCCTCAAGTGGCTGGGCAGCATGCACGGCCTCGCAGAGGAGGACCGGCAGCCATTGCAGGGCAGGCGGCCGGGCTCGGTGGCCTGGCAGCGCAGATCAAGGGCGCGCAGGGAGGCCGGAGGTGGTAGGCGGCGGCAGCCAGGCAGAGCAGCAGCGGCAGCCCAATCGGCAAGCAGAGGAAGGCGCAGGGTAACGACGAAGTGGGGGCAACAGCTGGAGGAGGCGGGGCCAGGGCGTGTCAGAGGATGCCGGGGACGGTGCCGGTGATGAGCGGAGGCCGGAGGCGAGTAGGGGCGGCCTTGCAAGAGCAGCAGCAGTGCAGCGCAGCGACATCAGTTGGCGGTAGTGGGAGGCAGCGGGGGAGCGGGCTGCGCGGGCACACGCGCAAGCCGAATGCGAGGCAGCAACAGTGACGAGCGTGGCTGGCAGCGGCGAGGCCGCACGCGGGCGTGCAGCAAGGGCGCGAGGGGGAATGGCGACGCGGGGCTCGATGGTCGCGCTGACCGTGGCCACTAGCCGGAGATCGACGGCTACGGACGGCAGCCTACGGCGATAATCAGACAACTACGATGACTAAAACGAGAGGGGAGTAGGGGGATTCGGTGGCGGAGCTCACCGCGAGGCACAAGAAAGGCCGGTGGGAGTTTAGTAGCTGCAGGAGGTGGCGAATCGAGGCAGAAATCGATGACTGCAGAAGGAAGAAGACGATCTCGATCCCGTCGTTTGGCGGTGCCCCGGCTCGATCTAGACCTTGTAGGTGACGTGGAAGACGACGAGGAAGCCGGTGAACACACTAACTTGGCGTGGGGACGGTGGTGGCCGTGACAATGATGACGACAAGCTTGGCCACCGCACGAGCTCCGAGCTCGTTTTCGAGCCGAGGAGGAGGGGGTGCGACGGGGAACGGGAGGGAATCGGATGAGCACGAACTAGGGTTTTCAAGAGGCTTATTTGTAGGTCCAGAGGGGGCTACGTGGAGGCCATCCATGGCAAAGGCGCCATGGATGCGTGACACGGTCCTCCTCTATCTCCTGTAGCAGGAGGTGGAAGAAAAGTCAGTTGGGCTGGGCCAAAAGTATTGTGGCCATCAAAGGCCCAGAGGCACAACAGTTAGTTAGGCCATCTTCTATTTTTCTTTTATGTATTTAAGTTAGCTATTGTTTTCTATTAAACTGTAAATCTAAACAAGTTTTGTAAGATATGAGACTTATCTCATAAAACAAGCACAATATATCTAGTAGTCACTAAAAGTTCAAGGCCAAAAGTAGTTGTCTAACCATTTTTAGAAATTGGAAAGGCCAATTATAAATGTTGTTGGACCACTAAATAAATTTCCAGGGGCACCTGGGAATCCAAAAGAGGTTCATTCCAACATGACAAATAACCAGAGAATATTTGCCACAGTTTGAACATTTTAGATTTTATGTTTCATAACTTTTATTTTTGACTTCAATTTAAATTTGAATTTGGACCGGATTCGAACCAACGAGAGTTTAACAACAGTAATCATGATGACATGGCATCATTAGCAGGGAATTACTGTAGCTTAATTATTCGGGCATCGCAGGAGAGCACTACACGCACCAGAACGCGCCAACCGTCCAAAGTCATCAGCTTGCCCTTCCATCCCGCCAGGCGTGTTTGACTCGATCGATGAGGAATTGGGAGTGCATGGGCCGCAGTCTTGTTGGAGATATTGGTAACCCCAAAAAAGTGGTGGAGAAGCTGGCGATCATGCCACCGAAGCCGTGCAAAACCTCTGACAGAAGCTGAGCATCGCAGTTCATCGGAATGACAGAGGATTTTGCTTGGTTCAGTTTTAGTCCCATGGCCTTTCCGAAAGAATTTAGCAGCTCCAACAGTGTATCCACCTCCTCTCTTATTGGATTTGCAAAGATTACCGCATCGTCAGCGTACAGGCTTACACGCATGCTTGCCCCGCGGCCCGGCAGCGGTGTGATCAGGCCCTGGCTTGTGGCCGTATCCAGCA
The DNA here is from genome assembly GCA_021605145.1 of Aegilops bicornis. Taxonomy (NCBI): domain Eukaryota; kingdom Viridiplantae; phylum Streptophyta; class Magnoliopsida; order Poales; family Poaceae; genus Aegilops; species Aegilops bicornis. The sequence goes on from CM038675.1 coordinate 499,100,028, forward strand.
GGCGATACATGGGCTCAATCGCCACAATGAACAGCAATGGCAAGAGGGGGTCACCCTGTCGGAGCCCATAGGCATGGAAGAAGCTAGCCCCCTGCGCTCCATTCAGCAAGCACGACGAGGTTGCAGAAGATAGAAGCAGAGTGATCCAGTTCCTCCAGCGCTGCGAGAACCCCATTCGTTGTAGCTGCTCGATCAATGATGATAATTGTCAATGGGAGGGAGCACCTCAATTTTCTTCGTCAAACAATTTGCGAAAATGGTGGGAAATGTCCGTCAGAGTATTTGAGAGCACTTAATGCTTAGGACATGACGACACTTTTGCAGATGAACAAAGCCCGAGGTTTGTCAGATATGCTTGGCTCCATTGATTGCATGCATTGGAAATGAAAGAACTACCCTGCAACATGGCATGGATAGTTTAAAGGACACAATAGGGATGCCACAATCATTCTTGAGGCCGTGGCTGACCAGGAGACATGGATTTGACATGCCTATTTTGGGATGTGTGGACCTTGCAATCATATCAATGTGTTGCACCTATGACCTCTTTTTACAAAGTTAGCCAACGAGGAACTTCCAACGTGAATTTTCAAGCAAATGGTCGCACATACAACTTTTCGTATTACCTTGCAGATGAGATTTATCTGAGGTGGGGCCACTATTGTCAAGACACTTTCAAACCCCCAAGGTATGAAAGAATTTTACTTTCATAATGCTCAAGTGACTACTAGGCAAGATGTGGAAAGAGCTTTTGGGATTTTGCAATCCCAGTTTGCTAGGACCGGCTAGGTTTCGTGATCAAGATATCCTTTAATACATCACGTAGCCCGATCCTGCATAAAATGCTCATTGAGGACATGCGTGGTCAAGAATTGGACTACCGTGTCTATGACCTCATGGGACTGCCGGTGCGGCCGAGCCAGAGGCAAGACCGACTCTGTCGCTTTCTTGAGGTCTAGCATGACATTCAAGATGCTGATACGCACGAAGATCTTCAAAAAGATCTCATGGAGTTTTGGACTTGGCATGGGCGACGGCGGGCCTAGTTTTATCTCTATGTTCGATGCATTTGTGTGATGAACTTTCTTGTATTGTGTACTAAACTTTGTTATTGAGCTTGAGGAACAATTTATATTGTGGATTTGAAGAACTATGTAATAATTTATTAGTTTGTTTTGGTTTCATTTGAAACGTGTTTGGTATTTTGTATGTATGCAATATGTATGAATAGAGATGAAAAATAGACATGTGGTTGCCGTGCGGCTTCCCAATCATAGTGCTGCTGTTGGAGATGCCACTTTGTGTATCGTAAGAAAAAAATTGATGCCCTAAATTTTACTCCAAAGATTTTTTGGTACCCTGAAAAATGGAAACTATCGGAGATGCTCTAAGAGCATCTCTAGCAGACCCCGCAAAACAACCTCCCACAAATCCATTTTAAGGTTCCCCAAAAACAGTTTTTGCCATACCGTGAGGGATCTGGTGCGGAACAAATCCCGTAAACTTGTACCGAAAGATCTCATAAACTCGTACCGCAAACTTTTGGTATGCCCTTGTGGTGCCGCAAAACAGTTTTCTAGGTTTTAGGCAAATTCATGATTTTGGACAATACAATCTTAAAACAACAACAATATAAATCAAACTTATTAATATTTTGGCATCATAGAATACAATAACCATCTCAATTACAACAAATGTTCAAATCCAAATAATTCAAATAATAACGAATGGTCCGGGATGAAAAGAATTGTTTAAATCACAGATGAATACAAATAAGATCAAATGAATAGAATGGTAATCTACCTCCCATACAGTTGCCACTGGTGCGCAATGAGATCACCATGGAGCTGGGTGTGCATGGAGTTGTCCTTAATCTCCCGTTAGGTCTCAAGGGATTTAAACTTGGAGTTTTTCTATAACAATATTGGTAGCCTCGTCAAGCTTGATAGGAACCCAGATCAGATCAACGCATTTCTTGAGACCTACCGACAGATTAAGGACAACGCCATGCACACCCAGCTCCATGGTGATCTCATTGAGAACCAGTGGCAACTGCATGGGTGTAGGATCGAAAGTAGGTCTAGAGGGGGGTTATTAGACTACTTGACCAAATAAAAATCTAGCCTTTTCCCAATTTGAAGTCTTGGAATATTTTAACAACTTAGCACAAGTCAAGAAATCAACCTACACATGTAATTCTAAGAGTATAGCAGCGGAATGTAAAACATTGCATATGAAGGTAAAGGGAGGGTGAGGGAGTCCTGGATTAGGGGGTGTCCGGATAGCCGGACTATAGCCTTCGGCCGGACTCCTGAACTAAGAAGATACAAGATTGAAGACTTCGTCCCGTGTCCGGATGGGACTTTCCTTGGCGTGGAAGGCAAGCTTGGCGATACGGATATGTAGATCTCCTACCATTGTAACCGACTCTGTGTAACCCTAACCCTATTTGGTGCCTATATAAACCGGAGGGTTTTAGTCCGTGGGGCGAACAACAATCATACCATAGGCTAGCTTCTAGGGTTTAGCCTCTACGATCTCGTGGTAGATCTACTCTTGTACTACCCATATCATCAATATTAATCAAGCAGGAGTAGGGTTTTACCTCCATCGAGAGGGCCCGAACACAGGTAAAAACATCGTGTCCCTTGTCTCCTGTTACCATCCGCCTAGACGCGATTCGGGACCCCTACCCGAGATCCGCGGTTTTGACACCGACATTGGTGCTTTCATTGAGAGTTCCTACGTAGCCGTCGTCTTTAGGCCCGATGGCTCCACCGATCATCAACAAAGATGCACTCCAGGGTCAGACAATTCTCCACGGACAGATCTTCGTATACGGCGGCAATGCACTGCGGGCCAAATCGCTTGGCCATCTGGAGCAGATTGAAAGCTACGCCCAGCCATCAGGTCAGATTTGGAAGTTTGAACTACACGGCCGACATCCGCGGAGACTTGATCTTGACGGGTTCGAGCCACGCCTGACCAGCGTGTCGCCGTCCCCGAGGGGCATGATCTATCTCTGCCGCCGACGGTGTCACGGAGGCCGCACCAGAGTCCGCTCCGACCTTTAGCTCAGAGCCGAGCGCGCCGATTGAGGATGGGTGGCTGGACACCGCCTCGGGGGCTGCGATCTCCACGGCGATTGAGCCATACACCTACCCCGTCCTTTGCGAAGCTCGTGACTCCAAGGCGCCGGACTCCTCTCCGAACTCCGAGCCTTCGCGCCCGCCAATCGAATCCGATTGGGCGCCGATCATGGAATTCAACGGCGGACATCTTTTCAAAGACTTTTCGCCCTTTGGCGACATCCTGAATTCACTAAAGTCTCTCTCTTTATCAGGAAAGCCTTGGCCGGATTATGGTCAGGAAGGTTGGGATGCGGATGACGAAGAAAATCAAAGCCCACCCACCACCCACTTCGTAGCCACTGTCGATGATTTAACCGACATGCTCGACTTCGACCAAGACATCGACGGTATGGATGACGATGCAGAGGCGACCAAGAACCAAATACCAGTGGCACCGGAAAACCACCTCGTCATATGACATATACATGGTGGACATCCCAAAAGATGGGAATGGCGATGGAACAGCGGAGGATGACCCCTCCAAGAAACAGCCTAAGTGCCGGCGTCGGCGGCGCCGCTCTAAATCCCGCCACAGTAAAAATGGTGATTCCGACACGGGAGATAATAACACCCCGTGCGATGCGAAGACAACCCCCTCCGGCAAGATTCAAAGACAGGAGGATGGAGAAGGCAGCCCTCATGAGAGAGCGAGAAAAAGAGGTAGAGGGCGATAATTACATGCCTCCCTCCGAAGATGAGGCAAGCCTCGGCTGACGAATTTGTCATACCCGAGGATCCTGTCGAACAAGAGCGTTTCAAACGCAGGCTCATGGCCACGGCAAGCAGCTTCAAGAAAAAGCAGCAACAACTTAGAGCTGACCAAGATTTGCTAGCAGACAGATGGACTGAAGTCCTTGCGGCCGAAGAGTATGAACTCGAGCGCCCCTCCAAGAGCTACCCAAGACGCAGGCTGCTACCCCGATTAGAGGAGGAAGCACCTAAACCTACATCACCGGTGCATGATATGGCTGACCGGCCACCTCGTGGCCGCGACAGAGAGGCCTATCGGCCCTCAATTCAAGCCGCACCCCGTCGCCGCTCAAAAAATACAAAGGCACGGGGAAATGCGCCAGACCTGCAAGATATATTGGAGGACAAGGCAAGGCAGACAAGATCGATCTATGGATCGCGTGGGCACCCCACAACACGTGACGATAACCGTCACGCCGGATATGGCAACTCCGGCCGGGCGAACACGATGAGACAAAGCTCATTTGAGTTGCGCCGTGATATAGCCCAATCTGAGGCGCCAGACACCAACTATGCTTCATGATGAAGTGATGGATCATCAAATCTCGAGGGTTTCAAACCCGTAAACATTGAATCATACGATGGCACAACAGATCCTGCGGTTTGGATCAAGGACTATCTCCTTCACATCCACATGGCCCGCGGTGATGATCTACACGCCATCAAATACCTCCCACTCAAGCTTAAAGGACCAGCCCGGCATTGGCTTAACAGCTTGCCGCCAGAGTCAATTAGTTGCTGGGAAGACCTGGAAGCCACATTCCTCGACAATTTCCAGGGCACATATGTGCGACCACCAAACGCCGATGACCTAAGCCACATAATTCAGCAGCCAGAGGAATCGGCCAGACAATTCTGGACACGGTTCCTAACCAAGAAAAATCAAATCGTCGATTGTCCGGATGCCGAGGCCCTTGCAGCCTTCAAACACAACATCCGCGACGAGTGGCTTGCCCGGCACCTAGGACAGGAAAAGCCGAAATCCATGGCAGCCCTCACAACACTCATGAGCCGCTTTTGCGCGGGAGAGGACAGCGGGCTAGCTCGTAGTAACAACATGACCAAGAGCCCTGGTAATTCGGATACCAAGGACATCAGTGGCAGATCGCGTCGCAACAAGCACAAGCGCCGCATTAACGGCGATAATGCTAAGGATACGGCAGTCAATGCCAGATTCAGAGGCTCTAAACCCAGTCAGCGGAAAAAGCCATTTAAAAGAAATACTTCGGGCCCGTCCAATTTGGACCAAATTGTCGATCGCTCGTGCCAGATACATGGCACCCCCGAAAAGCCAGCCAATCAAACCAACAGGGATTGTTGGGTGTTCAAGCAGGCAGGCAAGTTAAATGCCGAAAACAATGACAAGGGGCTGCATAGCGATGACGAGGCGGAGCCCCGGCCGCCGAACAATAGAGGACAGAAGGGCTTCCCCCCGCAAGTGCGGACGGTGAACATGATATACGCAACCCACATACCCAAAAGGGAGCGGAAGCGTGCACTAAGGGACGATACGCTGGCGATGGAGCCAGTCGCCCCAAAGTTCAACCCGTGGTCTTCCTGCCCGATCACTTTTGATCAAAGGGACCACCCCACTAGCATCCGCCATGGCGGATTCGCCGCATTGGTTCTAGACCCAATCATTGACGGATTTCACCTCACTAGAGTCCTAATGGACGGCGGCAGCAACTGAACCTGCTTTATCAGGATACAGTGCGCAAAATGGGCATAGACCCATCAAGGATAAAACCCACGAAGACGACCTTCAAAGGCGTCATACCAGGTGTAGAGGCCAACTTTACAGGCTCAGTTACACTTGAAGTGGTCTTCGGATCCCCGGATAACTTCCGGAGCGAGGAGTTAATCTTCGACATAGTCCCATTCCGCAGCGGCTATCATACCTTTGCCGGACGAACCGCATTTGCAAAGTTCAATGCGGTGCCGCACTATGCATATCTCAAGCTCAAAATGCCGAGTCCTCGAGGAGCCATTACGGTCAATGGAAACACCGAACGCCTCTCCGGACGGAGGAGCATATGGCGGCCCTCGCGGCGGAAGTGCAAAGCAGCCTCTTAAGGCAATTCTCGAGTCCGGCTATTAAACGTCCGGACACCGTCAAGCGCGCCCGGAGTAACCTACAACAAGACCGCCTGGCACGTTCCGAGCAGATAGCAATGCGGCCCAAGCCCTAGCCCTTGCGAAATCGCGAAACCAGTATTACGCGTACATAATTACGCTCTGGAAATACCATGGGCATAGGGGAAGGGGCACGACCACGGCATGCCCAGAATGCGGCTCAACCACACCAGGGGCTCCCGATTGTGTCATTCTTTTTTTCTCTTTCTTTTTATTTTCAGGACTCCATTCTCACGAAGCCCTGTCCGACATTAGAATCGCCGAACACACGATGCAACAGCCAGGGAAGCAGAAAGCTACGTCGAGTGTCCAGGTGGTCTCTTTTACGAGCAATATATCTGTTTTACACAACATCCCGCGGCTTACCCCTGGAGGGAGACATGTTAAAAGTCCCGTCCCTTGCTTATCGCACTATTTGTATTGTTCTGCTCTTATAGCAACCCTTTTGAATAAACAATATATTGTTCATTTATGACATTGTGCAACCGTACACTTTGGTACGGGCAATACACCAGGGGCTTAAGTACCCCATAACATGGTGTGATAAGTCCGAACACTTTCACAAGTGCGGCACCCGAACTTATAGCATTATATGCATCGGCTCCGAATCATGTCTTGGGTCAATAGTTGGGTTTGCCCGGCTCCCATGTTTTGGTACCTTGCGTTCCGTTATATCGGCTAAGGTAGCGCTGGGAGAACCACTGCGATTGTGCCCGGTTGAGCTGGGTTAAGCACCTCAGTGGAGAAAGCTAAAACTGATCGTCATGATAGGGCGAGAGCTGGTCGGTGTTTGAGAGGTTTTCGAGTCCCTAAAGACTTATGCCGCTTAGAGTGAGGAGTCGGCATTGTCCGGCCTAGGCGTGGATAGCGCCCCGGACTCGCTCTTCCGAATACCAGGGGCTTCGCCGAAATTTAAAATTATAGAATTCTATGGCTAAGTGAGAGTGTTCAAGCATTATAGTCCGGTTGCCTTGTTCGTTGCGTTGAGCGCCTCCCTCGAAGGACCCAAGAATGGGAACAAGAGCGCTCAAGTTCATCGAACACCCCAAAGACTCGTGGCATGGGGGCTGAAGCCAACGACTCGCCATCTCTCAAATTTAATACACGGCCGCATGAAGGTAATATTTTAAATTAAAAAGTGTTGCTTAGCGCATATGAACAAGTTTTCAGCGTACAGGATAACAAATGCGAGTCTACTCAAAAATTATATCTTTGGAGCATTCATCCGCTATAAGGCAGACACCCTTCAGGACGCCCTCATAATAAATTTCAGGCTTGCGATGCTCCTTCTCCGGTGGTGGTCCGTCCTTCACAAGCTTCTCAGCGTCCATCTTGCCCCAGTGCACCTTAGCAAGGGCAAGGGCCCTAAGGGCACCTTCGATGCAGACGGAGCGCTTGATGACTTCAACCCATGGACAGGCGTCCACCAGCCGCCTCACCAGCCCGAAGTAGCTCCCAGGCATGGCTTCATTAGGCCACAACCGAACTATGAGGCCCCTCATGGCCTGTTCGGCCACCTTATGGAGCTCGACCAGCTGCTTCAACTGGTCGCTTAAGGGCACCGGGTGTCCGGCCTCGATATCTTGAGCAGAACACCTTCTCCGTCGAGCTTCCCTCCTCGGCTTGGTAGAATGCGGCAGCATTAGCCACACTGCGGGGCAGATCTGCGAATGCTCCTGGAGAGCTCTAGATTCGGGTAAGTAACAGATAATTCACTTTCACATGCTTGCTTTGCATATAGAATGCCTTACCCGCCGCTATCTTCTTCATCGCCTCAATCTCCTGGAGGGCTTTTTGGGCGTCGGCCGTGGCGCTCTCAAGGGCCGTGGCGAGCTCGGACTCCCGAGTCTTTGAGTCACTCTCCAAACTCTCGTGCTTTTCCACAAGAGCCTGGAGCTCTTACCGCACCTCCGCCACCAGCGCCTCCTGCTTTTCTCGCTCGGTGCGCTCCGTGGCCGCATTGCTTTCGGCCCGGGACACCGCCTCCTTCAGGGTCGCCACCTCGTTCGTGGCCCCTGCAATATTCATGTTATTCCTGTCATTTTTTGCAAACACATCTTTTAAATACTCCCATAAGGTATTACTTACCTTCCTTGTCCTCGAGCTGCTTTTTGGCAAGTCTGAGCTCGTTCTCGGACTGCTCGAGGCTCTGCTTCAATGCACCAACCTCCGCATGATCGGTCGGCAGAGGTCAGCAGCGCAGCTTGCATTCCCATATTGACATACTTATGTTAGACTCCTGCGTATATCTTTTTAGATCCTCAGTTTGGCTTTTTCTTTCCGAACACCAAACTGAGCATCGTGGGCTCTTGTCTATGCGGTAATATTTTTATATATCTTAAATACATACCTCAAAGCTTTGTTAGAAGGCTGGCACAGCTTGATCCAGCCCGCTCTTGGCGGACTAAACCTTACGGATCACCACACTCATAATGCGGTGCTCCTCGTCGATGGAAGCGCCCGTTAAGCACCTCCATCAAATCATCCGGTGCCTCCGGTTGGACGGAGGTCACCGGCGTCATGATCTTGCCCTTCTTACGAAGGGTCGCCTGTCGGACTCGAACCACCGAAGGTTCAGACGGAGTCCGGCGCAGGTCCGGACTTGAAGCCCTTCGGGGTTTCATCCCCTTTGAGCCCGGATTCCGGGAGGTCGCCTTGCGGCGCCTCCATAGCCACCTTCTCCTGGCTGGGCCCCTTTTGGGACTCCACCCCTGCATCATCCGCGGCGGGAGGAGACGAGGCGGTCGGAAGTGAGGTGCTATTCACCTCCGACAAATCCAGGGAGCCGCTCGACGAATCGTCGAGCCCGTCCTTGGGTAGGCTGCATGGTTATATCCGGCGTTATAGGATGTTGTGCGACAAATGAAACGCCACGAGTTATTCTGGTGTCCGGACACTTACGATTTCGCCAGGGGTTTGGTCCTTAGAGCCCACACCTCTTCGCCGTCGTCGGTATTGGCGGTGTAGCCCGGAGGAAGGGTCCTTCCCTTCTTGGACCCTTCGGCCTCCCCGGTGGGGGCGGCCTTCCTTTTCTTCTCTCCCCCCGCTCGGGGAGAGGGCTCTTTTTCCTCCTCCTCGTCTTCGCGGGAGGAGTCCACCTCGGCGTCATCGAACGATGAGTCCGATAACACCTGGCGCCGGGAACTCCTTCGAGTTCCCGTGGCCTTCTTGTTGGCCTTCTTTTCCGGCACCACGTGAGGTGCCGGAACCAGCAGCCCCGTTAATTGGGCGTCCGCTGGGTCTTCTGGCAAGGGAGCCGGACAGTCGATCTGTCCGGACGTCTTGACCGATCTGTCAAAGGTGAGGGAGTTTTAGATCCCGCATAGAGTCAAACTATGAAAAAAGAGTCCCGTAAATGGTAAAATAACTTACCTCGCTAGCTTGATGCTGCGAGCTGAATCCGCGATCTTCCGTCGCGGATGCGGGAGCTTCGGCGCCCTTGAACAGCACCTTCCAGGCGTCTTTGTACGTAGTGTCGAAGAGCCGGTTCAAGGTTCGGTGTTGTGCCGGATCAAACTCCCACAAATTGAAGGCCCGTTGCTGGCATGGGAGAATCCGGTGGATGAGCCTCACCTGGATTACATTGACAAGCTTGATATTCTTGTCCACCAGGTTTCGGACGCAGGTTTGGAGTTCGGCCAGCTCTTCCGAATTACCCCACGTCAAGCCCGTCTCTTTCCATGAGGTGAGCCGTGTGGGGAAGCCAGATCAGAATTCGGGGGCCGCCGCCCATTGAGAGTCGTGCGGCTCGGTGATATAGAACCACCCGATTGCCACCCCTTTATGGTCTCCACAAAGGAGCCCTCGAGCCATAGGATGTTGGCCATCACGCCCACCATGGCGCCTCCGCACTCCGCTGACCGCCCACTACCTTCGGCTTGACATTGAAGGTCTTCAGACATATGCAAATGTGGGGCAGTATGCAGAGTAAGGCCTCGCACACGACGATAAACGCCGAGATGTTGAGGATGAAATTCGGGGCCAGATCATGGAAATCTAGGCCGTAGTAGAACATGAGCCCCCGGACGAATTGGTGAAGTGGAAACCCTAGTCCGCGGAGGAAGTGGGGGAGGAACACCACCCTCTCATGGGGCCTGGGGGTGGCGATGAGCTGCCCCTCATTGGGGAGCCTATGCGTGATGTCGCTGGACAAGTATCCGGCCTTCCGCAGCTTTTTGATGTGCCCCTCCGTGACGGAGGAGGCCATCCACTTGCCTCCCACTCCGGACATAGTTGGAGAAGGTTGAGGTGGGATGTGCGGACTTGGTATTGGAGCTCGAGTCTTGTGAAATGGATAAGCAAAGGAGGAAGAAGGCGTGTGTGAAAAAGCGGATCCTTATCCCCTTATATGGACGGACAAAGCTATGCGTCCCCACCGGCCTGATAAAACTCGCTTATCTCCCAAGCGTCGTAATCAATGGCGCGGTTGGGTTACCCACGCCCGTATTGATGAGAATCCTGGAATAAGGGGACACGATCTCTGCTTTGACAAGACGTGCCAAGGAAACCGCCTCGCTAAACGCTACCGAGGTGGGGCGGTGAAAATGATTCGAATAAAGGCTTGGCCGTGGTGTGATGTCACGCTGCGGAATACGTCGTGATTGAACTTGTGTAAATGTTATTCTCTCTACGGTGGTATGTGGAACTTATTTTGCAGAACCGGACACTATCCTTGTGTTCAAAATCTTCTATGAAGTATTCGGAAGAGGAACCCGCCTTGCAATGTCGAAGACAATATGCGCGCTGGACTCGACGTCATTGAAGCCTGGTTTAGGGGCTACTGAGGGAGTCCAGGATTAGGGGGTGTCCGGATAGCCGGACTATAGCCTTCGGCCGGACTCCTGCACTATGAAGATACAAGATTGAAGACTTCGTCCCATGTCCGGATGGGACTTTCCTTGGCGTGGAAGGCAAGCTTGGCGTCTGGATATGTAGATCTCCTACCATTGTAACCGACAATGTGTAACCCTAACCCTATTCGGTGCCTATATAAACCGGAGGGTTTTAGTCCGTAGGACGAACAACAATCATACCATAGGCTAGATTCTAGGGTTTAGCCTCTCTGATCTCGTGGTAGATCTACTCTTGTACTACCCATATCATCAATATTAATCAAGCTGGAGTAGGGTTTTGCCTCCATCGAGAGGGCCCGAACCTGGGTAAAAACATCGTGTCCCTTGTCTCCTGTTACCATCCGCCTAGACGCACAGTTCGGGACCCCCTACCCGAGATCCGCCGGTTTTGACACCAACAGTGGGGTTTGGAAAGGCAAACACAATGTAGACACGGAGATTTTTGGCGTGGTTCCAATAGGTGGTGCTATCGTACATCCAAGTTGATGGAGACCAACACACGAAGGGTAACGGTTGCGCGAGTCCATGGAGGGCTCCACCCACGAAGGTTCCACGAAGAAGCAACCTTGTCTATCCCACCATGGCCATCGCCCACGAAGGACTTGCCTACTTGGGTAGATCTTCACGAAGTAGGCGATCTCCTTGCCCTTACAAACTCCTTAATTCAACTCCACAATCTTGACGGAGGCTCCCAAGTGACACCTAACCAATCTAGGAGACACCACTCTCCAAAAGGTAATACATGGTGTGTTGATGATGAACTCCTTGCTCTTGTGCTTCAAATGATAGTCTCCCCAACACTCAACTCTCTCTCACGGATTTGGCTATGGTGGAAAGATGATTTGAGTGGAAAGCAACTTGGGGAAGGCTAGAGATCAAGATTCTTGTGGTTGGATTGGAATGTCTTGGTCTCAACACATGAGTAGGTGGTTCTCTCTCAGGAAAATGTATCTTTGGAAGTGTAGGCATCGTTACGGTGGCTCTCTCATGGATGGAGAGGAGGGTGGAGAGGTATATATAGCCTCCACACAAAATCTAACCGTTACACACAATTGAGCCAACTCGGTCAGACCGAATATATGAATGAGATTGATTCAGTTCAAAATGTGAACGTTAGGCTTTTTGGTGGGACCGACATGATCAACTCGGTGGGACCGATGAGCTAGGGTTAGGGCAAACCTCATCTTGGTTTGACCGATTACATAAACTCGGTGAGACCGATTTCAGTAATAGGTTAATAGAGAGTTGGTCAGGAAAACTCGGTGGGACTGATTGCTCCTTTCGGTGATACCGAAACGTTACGAAGGGAAACAGAGAGTTTGCACTGCCAACTTGGTGGGACCAATCGCTCATTTCAGTGAGACCGAAACGTTACGAAGGGAAACAGAGAGTTTGCAATCCCATCTCGGTGAGAACGAGATCCCTATCGGTGAGACCGAACTGATTAGGGTTTCTGGCTATGGCTATGGCTATGTCAAGTGAACTCAGTGGCGCCGGATGAATCAAATCGGTGGGGCCGAGTTTGACTTTAGGTTTAGGACATATTTGGATTTGAGAAAGTGGTTGAGGGGTTTGGAGCATACACTAAGCATTTTGAGCAAGTAGACCATTAAGCAACACCTCATCCCCTTTTAATAGTATTGGCTTTTCCTATGGGCTCAATGTGATCTTGGATCACTAAAATAGAAATGAAGAGTCTTGAGCTTTTGCCAATATTTGTCCTTAGTATTTTGAGGGATCCACATCTCTAGTCCGTGCCATGCCAATCATTGAATTTTCTAGAATAATCAACTTGAAAGGATATTAGTTCAATGAGCTATATGTTGTTATGAATTACCAGAACCACCCAGGAATTAGTTGCACTTTCAATCTCCCCTTTTTGGTAATTGATGACAACATATAGATCAAAGCTTCGACAAATGATAATAAGAGTGAAATATATCGTCGCTTTGAGAAGTATGTGATAAGCAAGAGCTCCCCCTAAATTTGTGCATTATTTATGATTTGCTTTTGAATGCAAATTCACAAACCATTAGGATTGTGGGTTACTCTTCCATGTCACATACATCTTGGTGGAGCGCTCAAAATGATAGAATGTAAATAGCATGCACTCATCAACAAGGCAAATATGATTGATCATACACAAGTGATAAGATACATCATTCAAGCACATGTATTAAAGCATAATATGATCAACCACATGATCATAAGAGTATCTCACACACAAGCACAAATAAGTAGCAAACACACAAGCAAATAAGTACCAAGAGATACAAATAAGAAGCAAAACACACACACACACACTCTCTCTCTCTCTCTCTCTATCTCTCTCTCGAAGCCTATGATCTATACACTTTCTCCCCCTTTGGCAACAAGTTACCTAAAAGCTTGAAAATGCATAGTGCTATATATACGACACTCTAAGAAAGATCTCCGGGAGCTCCGGAGTGTGAAGATGGCGTGGAGAGGACAACATCTGCAAATACTTCGGCTGATGTCTGAGGAACTTGAGGGGTTGCCACAGGAGGGGCAACTGAGGCTATGGCTGCAGGTGCTGAAGTTGTGGCCCTTGTGTCACTGACTGGCATAGCTGCAGACCTTTGTGCTCTAGTCACCCTCTGATAAGCATCTGTGGTAGATCTTCCTCTCCTCTCCTCTGCTTCTTCTTGGAGTTGCTCAACTTCAGTCTGAATTTCTGCGACCTTCAAGTCTAGATCATAAAACTTTGTTTCAATGATTCTCTCAAGACTTTCTTGGTTTTGAGTCAGGGTGGTTATTCCTTTCTCAGTCCTTACTATGGCTTCAAGTAGATAGCTAAGCTGGTCCTGCTTGGTCTTGAGATTTGCAGCTGAAGCATCTGGGATCTTAGAAGCCTTTTCTACCTTTTCCTTCTCTCTCTTCTCCTGAGCCTCTACAAATGTAGGATGTGAGGCATCCATGACCACTATATTGTCCTCAAAGTCTGGCCTCAGGGGAAGGTGCTCTCTGTCTAGCAGATATGTGCCTATGCCCACCTTGGAGTTGATGAGCATCTAAATGTGTGGGGCATAGCCACATGATCTCTTCTGATCCGCTGCAGTCCTCTTAACTGTTTCAACAATCAAGGTCATCACCTGAACTTCTCTGGCACATCAAACATGTGTAGAAAGTTGATTGAGTGCCCTCTTATCATCCTGTCATCTCCAGACTTGGGCAACAAAGTGTGCCTCATAATAGTGTTGATGGTTGGCAGCCCTGACAGCAGATAGTAAACTGATCCAAATTTGTGTGTGTCCAAGGCATCATCTGGTATCTCCTTGTACATGTGTGCCATGGAGTTGTGACCTTTCCTGGGCTTTGCATAGACATCAGTGTCATCATCAGCTTCTGCAGGAGCATGGATTAGCTCAGCCCACTCAGCAATGGAAGATTGGTACCTAGTACCATCTGTCATCCAGACAATCTTGCCATCTGGGTAGAAATGGGCAGTGGAATAGAATTGCATTACCATCTCATCATTCCACTTGGTCAATTTCTGACCCACAAATGTGTCAACTCCATTCATTCTGAAGCTCTCGTGAACTCCAGGAAAGTGATCTTCATTCTCATTAATGAATGTCCAGTCAACCCACTTCATGTCACTGACTATGGGCTTCTTGTCGAGGAGGATTGTCTCATTGAAGTCATGTTGTTCCTTGGTGTGGAACCTGTAATCCACAACAATTCTTCTCCTTGTTGCATAAGGATCTATTTGCCTCCATAGTCTGAGACATGCATCTTTCTTCAACTTCATGTTTCAGCAATGGGATGGTTGTCATCATGTTCAGGTATCTTAGGCTTGAGTTTTCTGAGCAATTGGGGCTCTTCCTCTTCTTGAAGTTCTGGCACTGGGGCCTTGTTCTTCTCTGTAGCAGGGATATTCCTGGTAGATCTCTTGGGTGTAGTTTGCTTTCGAGCTTGAGCTTGTGAGGATTTCTTGGAAGCAGTCTTGGGCTTAGAAGGATCAGCCTTAGACTTAATTGCATCTCCCATCAACTTCTGAGCTTTGGGTGCTGGTCTAGCATCTTCTTCATCCTCTTCATCATCAGATTTTCTCATAGAAGAGTATCCAAGCACTTTGGCAGTGGTGGTTCTAGGTTTCTTTCTTTTCTTTCCATCTCCAACTGCCTCATCATCATCGCATCGCTCAATGGTGAACTTTATAGTTTCTTTTGTTGGAACTTTCCTGGGTTTGGACATTGGGACTCTTTTAGCTGGAGCCTTTACTTTCATTCCCGGCTTGATGCCAGCAGCGGCAGCAGCAACTTGTTCTTTCTTGATCAACTTCTTCTTGGAAGTGACCTCTTCATCAACCACAAAATCTTCATCTTCGGAATCTGAATTTCTTTTCCTCCTATGCCTAGTTGCAACCTTAGGCACGTTGCTTGGGGTGCTTCTGCTACCCTCATCATAACTTTTGTTGGAGGGGCTAGTGCCCTTACTAAGATTCTGTTGCTCCTCTGACCTGTTCTGACTATCACTTTGGTCTCACATCTCTGACACTGAAAGCTGACCCTGTGAATATATAGGTTGAGATAGAGTACATAAGTATCACAAAGCACAACCTTTTGCAAAACAAATGAGTCAAAAACTTAGTTTTAGTTCTCGACAGAAAGAACTTCGGAGCTACCGACATTTCCAACTCGGTGACACCGAAGCAGCTATGGAGTCTAAACATGCAAGATCAGTCAGACCGAGATGTAGTTCGGTGACTCTGAGTTGCTAGGGTTTCATATAGAAATGAACTCGGTCACACCGGTTGGTATGTTTCGGTCAGACCGAAAAATACTTGTGCTATGGCCTAAGCCAAATCGGTGAGACCCAAATCCTAATATCGGTCGGTCCGAGATGGGTTCGGCGGAAACCTAAACCTAAATTTTTGCATCAAATCTAATCTAACGGAGTTTGCAGTGGATAGAGTTGTCTCAATCGTGGCAAGAATATAGGCATTGATCTTTGTGCTAGGAATCGGAGTAGGGAATGGACAAAGCGATGAGTTCATACCCTAACTTGGTGATGAACCCGCTACGAAGACAACGGCGGTGAAGATTCCCGTTGACGGCGGCGAAAACCAGCGGCAGGAGGTTGCGGGCGATGAGGAGACGATCTGGAGACCTCGAGTCGGCAGAGCTGGACAGGAGCGGGCGAAGCGTTTGGAGGAATTTCCAAAAAATTTAACCCATGGGTATATATATCCAGTCTCTGTCAGTGTGACTGAGTGGAATGACTCGGTGGCACCGAGATGCAGAATCGCAAGCGGTTGCTGCAACTCGATGTGACCAAAGGGTTCAAATCGGTTGCACCAAGATTAAAACCTAGATCGACTTAATGAACTCGGTATGACCGAATGGGATGGATGGGTCGGACCAAAATGCACTAAGAAGTTTTGGAAATTAAGCCCTTGACGGATAAGTGACTCCGAGTGCTCCTCACTCGGAGGGTCCGAATTCAACTTGTTCAAGCTTTGTGATGTAGAATGAATAGAGTTTGAGACGAGAAAAAGCATAGATAGCTAGAGGGAGTTCTTAGGCATTCTTGTCCATCCATTTGGCAAAATGAAAAGCCAAACAAACAAAGCAAGAAATGGATGTCCTCGGATGGGAAAAATATGGAACCAACATGCTCACTCAATAAGATAGCAAATAAAATATGTGAAAAAGCATTCACAAACACTCTAGCATCTATCAAGCAATTTGGCGATGACTAGGTCATCTATATATG
Source organism: Aegilops bicornis (assembly GCA_021605145.1). Taxonomy (NCBI): domain Eukaryota; kingdom Viridiplantae; phylum Streptophyta; class Magnoliopsida; order Poales; family Poaceae; genus Aegilops; species Aegilops bicornis. The sequence goes on from CM038675.1 coordinate 499,116,634, forward strand.
AGTATATTAACTGAGAAGTCAAATGAGAACATTTGATCGTAGGTCATACTCAATGTTTAAGCACAAGTGGGGTTACCACTTTTACATAAAGCATTGTTGTGTTCACACCATTAGAGTTGCTTTAGCTCAATTCTTAGAGCAAATCTCCCCCTAGATGTGATATCCCCCCTAAGAGGGATGAACTAACCTTGGGTTTTGTCGATGATGACTTCATGTAGGTGTTGAAGATGTAGATGCTCAATATTCATGTAGATCATTTGGAGCAATCCATTGGAGTGAGTTGCACTTTCAATACCTACATGGGTTAGTCCCACAAGGAACACACAAGGATGTCCATAGACATAGAGTGAAATTCACACATGATGTTGTCCATGAAAGCATTAGGTTACCTTGTCCCTTGTCTTACCAACAAGAGGGTTTGTGACTCCTTGAACTAGTGCAAGATCTGGAAGTTGATTGCACTTCTCCTTTCCAAAAGAATATGAGTGAAGTTTATTGGCGGAGTCACCCTCAGGAACTCTCTAGTCCTTCTTATTCGGGATCCAAAGCATCTTGATGAGAATCCTTGGAGTTGTAGTCGTACTTGATGAAGTGGAACTTGATGTAGTCTTGGGAACCCACTTGACCAAGGCCTTAGGAGCTTCTTCAAATGCATCAATCTCCTCTTGAATCTTGTCCTTGCCTTTTAGCTTGTGGTCTTGTGGTGGAAGATCGTCTTGAGCTTGTGTTCCTTTGAAAGAAGTGGGATCATACTTATCTTGTTGAGGAACAGACTTCATCTTGGGGTATTGATCTTCTTCCCACTCAACTCCATTGGCATTGAACTTGCATTCAAAACCAACACCTTGATTCTTCCGGTGCCTTCCTTACTTGCGTACAACTTCCTCAAATTGCTTACTTCCGGCAAGGCTCTTGTAAACACCTTTCTCTATAATTCCCTTCAATAAGCTGTTTTCTTTCTCAAGTGTAACTTGGCTAAGAGAATCCTAGTAGAATCAAGAGAACCACTAGAAGCAACACTATTTGGATTTAGCATGATTATTGTTACTACTAGAAGAAGAATCTTTCTTGCTCTTGTTGCTAGATTTTACTTGTGGCATGTAAGTAGACAAGAGTAAATGCTTGTCAATGTAAGAAGAACTTTTCTTACGAAGATCATCATTGATTGCTTTTAAGAACCATGCTCTTGCTCTAGATTGAGCTTTTCAAAGCGTAGCTTCTCATGAGTCTTTATAAGTTCTCGATGATCCTCTAAGGTAGTTTCATGAGCTAACTTAAGAGTGTTTAGTTCTTTAGTTAGGCGCTCAACCTCCTTCTTATCACCGTCATTCGTTTTATCTTGATTAGCAGGATTAACAACAATTTCATCATAGTTTTCATCACTAGAGTTGTCAACAAGTAAATCATCATCACCTAGCAAATCATCTTCATCACTATTGAAATCAACATACTCGGAGGTGTTACCTTTGGACCTTTGGCCATGAAGCATCTTCCAATCCCTTCATTTGGTGAGTCAAATATGTCGTAGGAGTTGGTTGACACAAGTGCTAGACCGGCAACACCTTCATCTTGAGTATATTCGGAGTCGGAGTGATAACTTCTTCGGAGTGATTGTCGGAGTCGGAGCCGGATACCCATTCACCAACATGAGCTTGATGTCTTCTTTTTGTGTAGCTCCTTGATGATTTTTCCTTCCTTTCCGAATCCTTGCTTCTCCGAGAGGGTCTTCGTTCATAATGATCATCTCTACTCCTCCTTTCTCTTGGTGGTGATTCTTCTCTTCTACTTCTTCTTTTGGGGGAACCTTCTCTTCTTTTGTAGGGGGTCATACACTCATTGGAGTAGTGTCCGAGTCTTCCACAATTGTAACAATTTCGCTCACGACTAGAAGATCTTTTGTCATTGTAGGACCTTGACTTAGAGCTTCTTTATTTGCTTCTACTCTTGTAGAACTTGTTGAAGTTCTTCACCATTAAGCTCAATTCTTCATTGAAGGTTTGCTTCTCACTTGATGATGTGGGAGCATCACACGAGGCTTTGTAAGCACCACTTGACTTGTTTTGAAGCTCTTCCTTATCCTTGAGTGACATCTCATGAGCAACAATTCTTCCAATGACTTCCGTTGGCTTGAGATCTTTGTAATTGGGCATCATTTGGATCAAGGTGCACACTGTATCATATTTTCCATACAAGGCTCTTAGGATCTTCTTGATGATGAATCTGTCGGTCATCTCTTCACTTCCTAAGCCAGCAATCTCATTTGTGATGAGAGCAAGCCTAAAGTACATTTCAGCGACACCTTCACCATCCTTCATTTTGAACTTGTCAAGTTGACTTTGAAGCACATCCAATTTGGAGTCCTTGACGGACTCGGTACCTTCGTGCATATCAATCAAAGTATCCCAACTTTCCTTTGCATTCTCAAGGCGGCTGGTTTTGTTGAATTCTTCAGGGCACAATCCGTTGAAGAGGATATCGCAAGCTTGAGCATTGTATTGCAGCATCTTCAATTCTTCCGCGGTTGCTTCACGATTCGGTTCTCTTCCATCAAAGAATTGACCTTGCAAGCCAATACACACAATAGCCCAAACGGCGGGTTATGTCCAAGAATATGCATTTTCATTTTATGCTTCCAACTAGCAAAATTAGTACCATCAAAGTAAGGACCTCTACGGTGGTAATTTCCCTCACTAGACGCCATACTCTCCTAGGTTGTGAAACCAAGGCTATGGTCACCAAAGTAATGGAAACAAGGCAAATGGAGACCAAAACTCTAATACCACTTGCAAGATCGAAAGTAGGTCTAGAGGGGGGTGATTAGACTACTTGACCAAATAAAAATCTAGAATTTTCCCAATTTTACGTCTTGGCAGATTTTAATAACTTAGCACAAGTCAAGCAATCAACCTACACATGCAATTCTAAGAGTATAGTAGCGGAATGTAAAATATTGCATATGAAGGTAAAGGGACGGGTTTGGAAAGGCAAACGCAATGTAGACACAGAGATTTTTGGCGTGGTTCCGATAGGTGGTGCTATCGTACATCCACGTTGATGAAGACTTCAACCCACAAAGGGTAACGGTTGCGCGAGTCCATGGAGGGCTCCACCCATGAAGGGTCCACAAAGAAGCAACCTTGTCTATCCCATCATGGCCATCGCCCACAAAGGACTTGCCTCACTTGGGTAGATCTTTACGAAGTAGGCGATCTCGTTGCCCTTACAAACTCCTTGGTTCAACTCCACAATCTTGACGGAGGCTCCCAAGTGACACCTAACCAATCTAGGAGACACCACTCTCCAAAAGGTAATACATGGTGTGTTGATGATGAACTCCTTGCTCTTGTGCTTCAAATGATAGTGTCCCCAACACTCAACTCTCTCTGACGGATTTGGCTATGGTGGAAAGATGATTTGAGTGGAAAGCAACTTGGGGAAGGCTAGAGATCAAGATTCTTGTGGTTGGATTGGAATGTCTTGGTCTCAACACATGAGTAGGTGGTTCTCTCTCAGAAAATGTATGCTGGAAGTGTAGGCACGTTCTGGTGGCTCTCTCATGGATGGAGAGGAGGGTGGAGAGGTATATATAGCCTCCACACAAAATCTAACCGTTACACACAATTGAGCCAACACGGTCAGACCGAATATATGAACTCGGTGAGACCAATTCAGTTCAAAATGTGAACGTTAGGCTTTTCGATGGGACCGATGAGCTAGAGTTAGGGCAAACCTCATCTCGGTTTGACCGATTACATAAACTCGGTGACAGCGATTTCAGTAATAGGCTAACAGAGAGTTGGTCAAGCAAACTCGGTGGGATTGATCGCACCTTTCGATGATACCGAAACGTTACGAAGGGAAACAGAGAGTTTGCACTACGAACTCGGTGGGACCGATCGCTCACTTTGGTGAGACCGAAACTTTACGAAGGGAAACATAGAGTTTGCAATCCCATCTCGGTGAGACCAAGATCCCTATCGATGAGACCGAACTGATTAGGGTTTCTGGCTACGGCTATTGCTATGTCAAGTGAACTCAGTGGCGCCGGATGAATCAAATCGGTGGGGCCGAGTTTGACTTTAGGTTTAGGACATATTTGGATTTGAGAAAGTGGTTGAGGGCTTTGGAGCATAACACTAAGCATTTTGAGCAAGTATACCATTAAGAAACACCTCATCCCTTTTTAATAGTATTGGCTTTTCCTATGGACTCAATGTGATCTTGGATCACTAAAATAGAAAATGAAGAGTCTTGAGCTTTTGCCAATATTTGTCCTTAGAATTTTAAGGGATCCACATATCTAGTCCATGTCATGCCAATCATTGAACTTTCTGAAATAATCAACTTGAAAGGATATTAGTTCAATGAGCTATATGTTGTTAGGAATTACCAAAACCACCCAGGATTAGTTGCATTTTCAATTGGAGGTAGAATTCCATTCTATTCATTTGATCTTGGAATTTTTCTATAACAATATTGGTAGCCTTGTCAAGCCTGACAGGAACCCAGATTAGATCAATGCATTTCTTGAGACCTACCGGCAGATTAAGGACAACGCCAAGCACACCCAGCTCCATGGTGATCTCATTGAGCACTAGTGGCAATTGTATGGGAGGTAGACTCCCATTCTATTCATTTGATCTTATTTGTATTCATGTGTGATTTAAACAATTCTTTTCATCACGGACAATTAGTTATTATTTTAATTATTTGTATTTGAACATTTATTGTAATTGAGATGATTATTGTATTGTATGATGCTAAAACATTAATAAGTTTGATTTATATTTTCATCAATATATAACTCAATATTCAATCAATATAACTCCAAGTTGTTAAGAATATGTTATTATATGTTTCCTGTATATTAATAAGAATACGCAACTACACTAGATATATCGTTCAGAGGTACGGGAAATATAGCTCAATATTAGGTGATGGTCAATATGTTATTGCACATGCAGTCATGATATTTGAGAGGGATTTTTTGTCCCAGAAGCGAGCAGGACCTTGAACAATGGAAAACCGAGCTTGCAACGCAATAAATGTCCTCTCAATATCTTTTCGGCATGCTTCTTGTGCTTGGGCATACATTTTCTTGCTTTTTGGCTCACTTATGATTTTCACAAATGTTGGCCATGAAGGATAAATACCGTCGGCAAGATAATATCCCATGGTATAGTCATGTCCATTGATAGGGGTAGTTGCAAGTCCAAGCTTGTTCACTAGCAAGCCGATCAAAAAGATGTGATCTTTGCAATACATTGATATCATTGAGAGAACCTCGTAATCCAAAGAAGCAATGCAAAAAATCACAAGTCATGCGAAGCCACGACTTCGAGCACAAACGTGGGATTGCGTTTATGGCTGGTGTACTGCCCGGCCCAAGCCGTACGACAATTCTTCCACCCCAAGCATGACCGACCATCCTCTTGCTTTATTCATCGCCATCAACTTCTTTGTGTCCTCCTCAATTGGAGCTCGGAGATACTGGGACCAAAAACCCGAATCAAATCCTTGGCAAACACCGACACACATTTGAGCGCGGTATCTTCTCCAATAAGATACTCATCGGTGTAGTCAGCCGGAATGCCATATTCTATCACTCTCATTGCCGTCAATATCTTTTGGTACGAACTAAACCCCAGCAAATTGGCGGCATTCCTCCGGTGAATGAAAAATGACAGTTTGACTCGCAAGCTTCCACAATACGAAGAAAAAGAGATCTGCGCATTCGATAATGCCTATGGAAGAGGTGAGCCAGATAGGTCGGTACCCAACGAAGTAATCTTTCATGAACATGGAATGATCGAGAGCTCGGTTGCGTGGAATGCAAAGACGACCAATCATCGATCATCGACGCTTCCTCTTCCTGCCGGCCTCAAATTTTCGGACGAGATGCAACAAGATGAGGTGATGACATTCTCGTCAAAAAGCATCTCTTCTATGTCGGAATCATTCGACTCTGATGACATCTAAGAAAAATAACCCGCGATTTAATCTAACATATTGCCCGTCACCTAAACATAAAACACATAGAAACCACTAGAGATTACCTTTGGCCTATAGCAAATCCGGGAAACTGAGATATCTTTCCCACCGCTGACCGGAAGCAACTCCACGGCTCCTACTTCCCCACGGCCCCAAAACCGTGGCACCGGCATGTGCGGCGGCTTCGAGGATGATTCCGCGGCTAAATCGCAGTCGGAGCAGCTGGATCCACATGCAATGAGGCCCCACGCAAAGCTTCGGAGCGGATCCATGGCGGCAACGGCCACGCACCCGCGGGAAAGATTGGCAACCCTCGAGCTCCAAAATTGACGGAGAAGATGCGACGAAGGGCGGCAATACTATTTGACAGCGCGGGGTGGCCGGGGACAGCAAGAATCCACTAGTAAATGCAGAGGCTGCAACGACAGAATGGAGGGCGCAAGCTGAAATGAATGCTCCCGCCAAGATGCACGAGAGATAGAGGAAACGACAAAATGAAGGGGACTTGACATATGTGGCGGGAGGTCCGAAATATACATCTCCCCTTAATTTCTTTTAGGACAGACCGTTTTACGGGACGTGCGTGCGACAATTTTTTTTCTTGTCCCGTATATAATAATAATTATTACAGCGACTATTATTGCGGACAGGATGATTCATAGGATCTGCTAGAGATACTCTAACGCCACATGCCGCATCCCGAAAGATCGAATGGCCCTAATCGTGATGCACTTCCAATCTCGAAGAGAGAATGCTTGGACCACCGGACTACTTTATTTATTTAACTTTAGGAAAAAACTAACGCCCATACATGTGGTATCTTGCACATCGCCCACACGCTTCCTTTACCACTTATTTTGCCACATGTAAACAGATGACATCAACAGGAATCTTTTTGGTTTTCGGCTTAAAAATGTTTTATCCCTAATTAAAATATCGAATTAAAAATCCGTTTTCACCATTAAATCCGTCTCGACGAGGCTTTCAAAACTAGACCCCATGTTGATATGTTTCGACAAAAAAATTTTTGCCCAAAAGTTGTCATGATATTTACACTGTAGTTGCCATAGTGGTTAAACTAAAGTTGCCATGTGGCAATTTCAGTTTGTAGAGCATGGCATTTTTGGTATTTTAATTATGGCAACTCCAGTACTTTGATCATGAAAATTGTTTTTTGTATGAACCATGGCAATTTTAAGTGCATGTATCGTGGCAATTTTAGTTTATGGTTCATGGCAAGTCTAGTTTCTTAATTTCCCGTTTTATAAATGTCAAATTTTATTTTTAAATGTAGAAGAAAATAGCTGAAATATATCATGTCAACTTCAGTGTAAACACCATGGCAATTAATATGCAATAGACATGGCAACTTTTAAATACAAAAAAATCACCGAAAACCGAGCTAGTTTGCATATCAACGACAAAAAAAATTCAATTGATATGCAAACTAGTTTCGAAGATCTCGTGGTGAAGGATTTAATGGTGAAAATGGAGCTTCAATCGGATTTTTCATTTAAGAGATAAAATATTTTAAAAATTGAAAATCCAAAAAGATTCCCACATATATGCATGCGGTGACGTGACACAGTCTGTGTGTTATAGAGTGTGTGGACAGGTTTAGCTCCCACCATACGTGTGGGCGTTAGCATTGTCCTAATTTTATCTATTGTTGCAGTCGACAATGAAATCTTTCCAAAAAAGAATTTAGTATGCTTATCATGATGATCTCATCTCGCTGGTCATCTCATTACTTAGTTGCGTTTATTTCACATGCACGCATCCAAAGAGGATAAGCAGGAGACTATTTGTGCGGGTCTCACATGCCACGGGAGATGCTTTTTCGTGGATGGATCAAAGCCGCTAGGATACAAGTAAGCTATGGGTAGGCGCCGTCCATGTCGTCGTCTGTCACATCATATCATCCATCTTGTGCGTTCCGTTTCACTGCTGGCGTGTCATCGAGCTGCATGTCTCCAAGAATGCAAAATACAATGAAAAGTTAGTACTAGTAACAACCAGAAATCCCTAAAAAAAAGTAACAACTAGAATAAATTACGTCCACCAAACTAATTTAGCTGTTTTCTTAATAGTACATCAATTTATACTCTAACCAATAATTCTTTAGTAGATTGAGTAATATATGTCCCTTGCAAAAAAATAGATTGAGTAAGATTTTTGGTGAAGCAACCGGTCTCATCACTAACCTGGCTAAAAGCAAGATCCTTCCTATTCGGTGCGATGGCCTTGACCTTACTCCCCTGCAGCTGGCTCTTGGATGCCAGCTGGCTAGCTTCCCCTACACTTACTTTGGGATGCCTCTATCTGATAGGCGGTTGAAGCTCGTTGACTTCCAAAACCTGCTTGACAAGTTAATCAAGAAGATTGCGGGTTGGAAGGCTATGTGGATCTCCTCCACTGGAAGAATGGTACTCGTGAGGGTTGTATTTGGAGTAAATTGTTTTTTCTTCCATGAATGCTCCATTATTTTGGTTCGCTAAGGGGTTTACAACTTTGTTAGATTGATCGCATGACAAATCTTTTGTTTACTCACAGCCTCACTCACAGCTTTGACACTTCCAATAGCCAGTATATGAATTATTTTATGCTATAAAGAAACTACAACTTTCCGCAGCAACGCGCGGGATATCTGCTAGTTAAACTTAAAAGGCCAGTGAGGCGGACACAGACGAGGGCCTTGTTCTCCACGATGGCAGCCTCTTGTAGGGCGGCGGTAGCAAGGCGGCTGCGGCTTCCAAATTTTGTCACCGCACCTTCCTTTGGCTAGCCCTATTGGTCGACTAAACAGTCCGCTGCGCGTCCATCAACTCCTTCTTCTTGGGCTGGGGCGTGTTTTTGAGGACGGCGCGGGGCTTGTCGATGGTGGTGGCGAGGCCGGCGACGGGTTTGGCGCGTTGTCCATGATGTGCGAACAGGAGAGCGAGCGGGTGGGAGGGTTTTGGGAAATGAAGGAAAATGGGGTGGATGTGCCACCAACTAGTGGGTCGGGAAGGACAAGGCCGGGCGTCGCACGCGTCCGCTCCATGTCCACGTCGATACAAACCTGACTCAAATTTAGACCTGAAATGGATCGCGCACGGATAAAATACATATGCTCGTCCGTTTACGTCGGCGCATTGGGCTGTCATTTTGTCCGTTTTAAGCCAAACAGACGCGCGTGGACAGTTGACATGTTGAAGTTGTTCTTACACCGAGGTGTCAAAGCCATGGTTATTAAGCTAGGTGCGTGTGATATATTTGTTCTCACGTTGTAACTTAGGGGCATATTTGCTATATAGTAAATACAAATCATATACGTAGAGACGTAGAGTACATAGCAGTTTAGTTAATTTAAGGCGACTGTCACACGGGTAACAATTTCCGTTCGACTGTCACACGAGAAGGAGAGGGAGAAAGAGAGAGGCCGAAGGGGGCCCGAGAGAGAAAGAGAAAGAGAAACGCACGGCGCCCACTTCCTCCCGGAATTCTTTCTTTATCCATCGCGGGTGCACGAACCAAGCATTCCAGTCGTCTGCCGGCAATTTCGATCCCCCCTCCCTCACGACTTCTCCTATCCCGGATCCATCGACAAAAGCAGGTTGGTCCGCAGCCGGGTCGGTCAAAGGCGCTCCGTCCCTGCCCGGAGTTGATGCGCGCCGCCGTCTGAATCTCTGCGCGAGGCAGGCCGGTCGACCGATCCATCCGGCCATGGCGTGCAGGGGCTTCTTCGAGTGCGTCCTCAAGCTGCTCAACCTCGTCCTCATGGCTGTCGGGCTGGCCATGGCGGGCTACGGCGCCTACCTGCTCGTGCTCTGGCTCCAGCTGCTGCCTCCGTCGCCGCCGGCGCCGCCTCCAAGCAGCGACCTAGTGCACCTTGGCCGGCCGATGCTTCTTCTTATTGACGTGTTTATCTCTGATGGGACCTCGGAGAAGCTCATCAGCGCATGGTGAGTCGTCTCTTGATCTCCTTGTGCTTGGATTCTCTGATGTGGTTATTATGGAACTCATGTGATTAACACTCCGCATCCTTCCTTAAATACTTGTAGTATCCATTTAATTGTACTTGTTATTTTCAAAGACTTAAATCGGATTACCGCAGAAAAATATCACTGCAATGAGGATACTGTGCCCTGCTACTAATCTTAGTTTATGTATTTAATGTCAGTGATTGTTCTCGTCTATAGGATCTTCGTTCCGTATTGAGAATTGAATTGTCATAATTAAGAATTAGAACGGGTCTAGTTTATATGCAAGTGCTCATGCAGGGCTGAGAATATCTTTGTTTTTTAACCAAGGACTGAGAATGTCTTGCATTATGGATTTTCCTTTACCTACTTTTCCCACCTTTTTATGTTCTCTGCAGGTTTATTTTTGCATTTATAGGCGTCGGTGTTATACTTTTCATTACCTCCATCTTCGGTTGTGCTGGAGCGTCAGCTAGGAGTGGATGCTGCTTATCCACTGTATCCTTAACATAGTTTCTGGAGATCCTTTTTATTTGTTTTCTTGCATGTCAATTTTGTATGAACTATCAAACAATAATACAATGAATCACTGTGTAACAAGGTATCAATAAAAAAAAACATCTATATATATTCTTGTTCTTATGGAGATCAACATGTAATACGATGTGGGATATTATTTCTGATTAAGTAACATGAGACAAAATTTTATTGGATATTCATAGTATTATTAGTTCAGAAACAAATTACATGCAGTCTTATGTAAATGTTTTGCTTTACATTGTGTGATTGGTTTAGGATGCTATTGGTAACAAATCTGCATGTTATGATTTCCTTGACATTCAGAAAAGTATTCATTCCTCATCATTTTGTTCATACTAGTAGAGCTTGCTGCAGGATGCTTCATTTTCTTCGACCATAGCTGGAAAGATGTTAGTAGGCCTCATCTCTTGTTTGTTTTTCATGATTGTTTCTCTGGGAACTTCGAGTTTATTCATTTTTATTGTGCAGGTAATTCCAGTTGATAAAACTGGTAACTTTGACATGATCTACAGTTTCCTGAAAGAAAATTGGAGAACCGCAAAATGGGTCGCACTTGGAGCTGTTGTGTTTGAGGTAAAAGCGGAACAATTTCCTTCGCTGTAATTTGATGAAGCATCTGTGAAACAACCTAGATTTATTATCTGTTCCAATAAAGTAACTTGTTATTGTGACACTTATAAATCTGGTCGAAATAAAGAACAACTGTTATATGCTTGTAATGTTGTGTCACACAATCCTAAGCTTATGCAGAGATAAATTTGTGATGTGGTAATACTGTTATTTAGATAACAATCCTGTCTGTGACTCTGTTGCTTTATTATCCAGATCCTATGCATCTGACAAGAAACTGCAGCATCTGATTTTCCACATTAAGTATCAGTTTCTTAATATGTTTTGTGCAGCTTACCTGCAAACGATATCATCACAAATCCCAACAAAAAAAATGTCGTGGTTCTAGCTGTACTAGCTGATATCAAGGCTTGCTAGCTTAGACAGCAAAATCAACAGAATATGTTGTAATCTGTAAAATGACAGGTCTTACTGATGACTTGTTAATTTTTCACACTATATATTCCATACTAACATGTGCGCAGCCCTGGGTATGCATTTTCGTGAAAGAAATGGTAGCTGTTGTTATCTTTTGTACTCAATGTGCACATCTCTCATCATGCCATACTTAAGTTGCTCCAATATCTTTGAGATAAAAACTACCAGAAAAGTGAAATCCTGTAATCAGATTTGATGCTCTAGATCAGTAACAATAGGCTAAAACATCCGATGGTTTCTCACTAGCACCATCTTTGCAGGCACTGTTGTTCACTGTAGCCCTCATAGTGCAGTCAGGCAATCAAGATGATTATGACAGTGATGATGAGTACATTGGCCCGAGGTCCGGAGTCCGTCAGCCATTGGTGAATAAGCAAACTGCTACCGATCCCAGGGTGCCCAATCTTGACTACCGTCCAATCAGGAACGATGCATGGAGCCAAAGAATGAGAGACAAGGTATAACACTGCTGATCCTTATTACTACTACTAGTATCTCAGTGCAAATGCTTTTACTTTTAACTCCTTTTGTTGTGGCAGTATGGGGTGGATTCCTTTGATCCAAACAGGTTTCAACAGGCGACGATATCTCCCGCAGAACAAAGAAACAGATGCACAATCCTCTGATGCTTGGTCGATGCAGTTCAGTACCGGTCTCCGAATATACAACCAGCTGTGCAATAACATCGACTCGCATGTAGCATGTGGCTGGGTGATCTGATGTTTCCAAGTTGTGTTGGATGTGGCGAGCCCTTGCAATCGCCTGTCGTAGTTCTTTCATTTACATAGTCAGAAATCTCTGCATCTTTCAGTCTTTGCAATAATTGAACTTAATTTTGGCCATACAGGACATTCTATTGTGTACACGTTCCCGTGGAACCTTATATGGAAGTTCAATCTGTGAACCGATTTGCATTGTGCAGTGAAGCGTTTTTTAGCTCCGTGGGTTTATTTATTTGTGTTACGCAAGGTAGAGTATTGTGTTTGAGCGCCGTTTTTTTATTTATTACGGCGCTATCCAAAACCGTCAGGCTTTGTTCGGTTACGCCCTAGGGGGCATGTAATCGGTCACAGTGCTATACAAAATCGATCACACCCACACCTGGCCGTGCCGTTAAGCGTTCCCATCCTGATTCACTGCCCATCGACATCTTTGAGTAGTTGTGTCTGCCTCACATGCCACCACAGCAGCGCCGCTGCCGTAGCATCATGGCCGTCACCGGTTGGAGAATATTTCTCTGTTGTTATAGCACAAGTGTTACAAGTTACAGGTATATATACTATTTCTCTGTTGTTATAGCACAAGTGTTACAAGTTACAGGTATATATACAGCGGGACGCAGCCCGAGTCATTGGGCACGCAGGCCCGTGATCCTCATTACATGGGCATGCATCAAGGCCCGTTACACACAACTCAACACCCCCCCCCCCCCCCCTCAGCCGGAACTCCATTTGCTTGGACGTTGAGGCTGGAACGGAACTCATGGAACACCGGAGATGGCAAGCCCTTGGTGAACAGATCAGCGAACTGAGAACTTGACGGGACATGCAACACACGGACATCACCGAAGGCAACACGATCGCGAACAAAATGAAGATCTATCTCGATGTGTTTGGTGCGTTGGTGTTGGACCGGATTGCAGGCGAGGTAAGAAGCGCTGATATTGTCACAATAGACGACCGTGACACGCTGCGGTGGACACTGGAGCTCGTGAAGAAGTTGGCGTAACCAACAAGACTCGGCAACACAGTTAGCAACACCCCGATACTCAGCCTCCGCACTAGATTGTGACATGGTGGCCTGGCGCTTGGAGGACCAAGAGACAAGATTGGAGCTAAGGAAAACGCAAAACCCTGAAGTGGATTTCCGTGTGTCGGGGCACCCAGCCCAATCCGCGTCTGTGTAGGCGATCAGATCTGTGGAGGACTTGAAGAACTGTAACCCGTAGTGAGAGGTGCCTTGAAGATAGCGAAGAATGTGCTTGACTAGCTGCATGTGCGTATCACGTGGCTCATGCATGAAGAGGCACACCTGTTGCACGGCATAAGAGATGTCCGGGCGAGTCAAGGTGAGGTACTGCAGGGCACCCGCAAGACTACGGTAGTACGTGGGGTTGGAGAGAAGCTGACCGGCAGAGACGGACAGCTTAGAGCTCGTGTCTATGGGCGTGGAGACAGGCTTACAATGGAGCATGTTGGCACGCTCGAGAATCTCCAGGGTGTATTGTTGCTGACTGAGGAAAAGCCCCGAGGAGTTGGGTGTAACGTTAATGCCAAGAAAGTGATGGAGGGAGCCCATATCTGTCATGGAGAACTCGGCCTTGAGGGCAGAAATGATGGTGCTGAGTGTTTGAGGGGAATTGGCTGTCAAGATGATATCATCAACGTACACAAGTAAGTATGCAATGGACGTTCCGCGATGAAGAATAAAGAGGGAGGTGTCACTCTTGGAGCCATAAAACCCAAGGGAAAGGAGGAAGGCCTGAAAGCGGAGAAACCACGTGCGAGGCGCTTGCTTGAGACCATATAGGGACTTGTGGAGACGGCACACATGATCCGGACGAGAGGAGTCAACAAACCCGGATGGTTGAGAGCAGTAAACGAGCTCGTTGAGATCGCCGTGGAGAAAGGCATTCTTGACGTCCAATTGGTGGATTGGCCAAGAGTGAGAGGTGGCAATGCTCAAAACCACACGGATAGTAGCCGGCTTGACCACCGGGCTAAACGTCTCATCATAGTCCACACCCTCGCGTTGTGTGAACCCACGCACCACCCACCGAGCTTTGTACCGTGCCAAGGAACTATCCACGTTGAACTTGTGGCGATAGATCCACTTCCCCGTGACCACATTAACACCTGTAGGCTTAGGCACCAAAGACCACGTAGAGTTATTCATTAAAGTAGTGTATTCATCTAACATAGCTTGTCGCCAATTGGGGTCTTTGAGTGCAGACTTGTATGTAGGTGGAATGGGTGAGATGGGAACGGAGGAAGAATCGGCGAGAAAAAGTCGTCGAGGCATGCAAAAACCCGATTTGGCACGAGTGGACATTTTGTGTGCATTGTGTGGTGGTGCAATGGGAACGGCATGGCGTGGAACGCGAGGCGGAGGCGTGCATGGGGGCGATCCCGAGGGAGATTCGGTGGGGCTGGTAGCAGACACGTCCGAGTCGCGGGGCGCAGGGAGCGAGCTGGATCCGGGCGCAGGGGAGTGGGCAGGTGTGGGCGATGATTGGGTGGAGGTGGTGTAACGCCCCGGATTCGATGCGCCAGGTGTCCGCCAGTTATTCGCCGTCTTTGCCATGTCATTTGCTTGCGTGTTGCATTTTTCCATGTCTTCATGTGCATTTCATTTTGCATACGTGTTCGTCTCATGCATCTGAGCATTTTTCCCGTTGTCCGTTTTGCAATCCGGCACTCCTATGTCCTCCGACGCCCCCTTTTGCCTATTTTCATGTGCGGGTGTTAAACTTTCTCGGAATGGCCCGAGGTTTGCCAAGCGGCCTTGGTATAGCACCGGTAGACCGCCTGTCAAGTTTCGTGCCATTTGGAGGTCGTTTGATACTCCAACGGTTAACCGGGTAACCGTAAAGCCTCTTTGTGTTGCAGCCCAACACCCCTCCAAAGTGACCCAAAACCCATCGTAGCCCCATCCATGCTCTCGGTCGTTCGATCACGATCGCGTGGCCGAAAGCCGCACTCCATTTGGAGTCTCCTAGCTCCCTCTACCTAAAAATATGTGCCCCTCCCGGATTTTTCGCGCAGATGAACCCTAGCCTCTTCCCCAGCGCGCCGCCGGACATGTCCGTCCACGCCGGACGCGTCCACCGCCCGCCGCCACGTCGCTCCAGCCAATCGCAGTCCGCCATCTCAGTGCCGCCACTCCCAGCGCCAATCCGGAGCCGCCACGTGCGCCGCTTCGGCCAGACGGCCGCGGCCGCCGCCGCGCCGCCAGCTCCTCCGCCGTGGGCCGCGCCGCCTCCCGGCCTCCGCGCGCCTCGCCGACCACCGCCCGCCATCGTCGGCCGCCTCCGCCACTCACTGGCGATCCTCCGCCGTCGCTCCATGACGCGCGCCCCGCCGCCTCGTCTCCTCGACGACCCGGCGAAGTTCCTGCCTCTGTGCTTGAGCCTCCGCGCCCGTCTGCCGGCCCGGCAGCGGCTCCTGCCGAAAGCCTCGCGACCCGCCCGGCCGCGCCCTCATGGGCGCCCGTTGCCTTCCGGCCCGCGCCCGCGGATTCGCCTCGAGCCTCTCCGGTCGTCCCCGTCCTTCTCCGGCGAAGTTTCCGGCGAGATCCGTCGCCGCATCGATATCCGTGCAGACCTGAGGTTGACCCCGAAATTCCCAAGTCTCGAATTATTTTGCATATTATCATGCCATGTTCATCGCTTTGTATCTCTGCATCTGTAGCTCTGTTTTGTGCCTGTAATATCTCAAATTGTTCGCCTCAACGAGTAATTCATTTCATTCCATTGCACCATGTTCATTTGAGCTCATATTGATGCCTGAATCATCGTTGCAAGAGTGCATGTTGCTGTTGATCTGCTGAAACTGTTATAACATGCTCATTTGTCATTTTTTCCATGATTGATGTGTGCATCTTATGAGGTTGATGCCTACATGAGTTTTGATCTATGTCATGCCATCTTTACAGTGGTGTCATCCATGGATTTTTGTGGGTCTTGTAGTGAGTGCATCGAGCTTGTTAAGTAGGGTACTTGCTGTTGCTGTTTTGCATGTCTAAATCTGCTATATCATGATGCTATGTAAACCTGCTGCTACAAGTCATTCTATGCATAATCTGGAGATGTTCACTAAGTATGTTTTGTTATACATGTCTTGCTCTATCCATCCATGCCCCTGGTTGCATTTATAGCTTGCTGTAGCTTGTTATAATCTTGCTCTCAAGTTGCTAAATAATGTTGCTGCCATCCTGTTAACATTAAGTTCAATGTTGCCATGATTGTTGTTACTGATCCGTGCACCCTATGAACTTGCTCTTGCCATTCTTAGCTTCATAAACATGTCTTCTTACTGTTGGTTTCCTTGCCATGCCATGTATTGCTCTGTGGTGAGTGATTCAAGCTCACCAACATGCCTACTCATTGTTGTTCTTGCCATGTATGAATCTGTAATATAACTTGCCATGTTTACATGGGTGCCACCATATTTTCTGTGACATTTTGGCTCATGGTCACTAAAGAACTTCTGTTCTATGCAATTAGTATTTTCATGCCATGCCTTTTTTTGCCATGATAAGTTCCTATAGCATGTTGTTTGATAGCTCTAAACATTGCAACCTGATGTTATTTCCTGATAAGTCTGAAACTGATATTATTTGCAATCTTGCCATGTCCTTTTGAGCATGTTCTAGTGATTTCCGGAGATAGCTCAGTGTTCATGTTTTTTCGTGCTTTACCTGTACATCATGCGCATGCCTTTTGTTTTCACGTTGAGATGCTGTAGCATAGTGTTTTGATGCTTGCAATATGCCTACTTGCTGTTATGGACAGATTGTTGTTATGCCTTGTATAGAGTGTATGTGTTGCACCGTTGCTCCGTTTTGAGTGTGCTCTATATGAAACTTGCTTAGAATTGCATTTAGTTTCATATTATCATGTTTCATCCTTGTTTTGAGGTGTTTGCTTGATGTTGGTATGCATTTTGCATCAATGCCATGTTTAACTTGTTTTGCTCATATCTTTTAGTAGTAGCTCAATTTAATGAACTTTATATGTAACTTGACTAGATTTTCGTGTAGATCATCTTGGTGCATCTTAACTTGCTGTTTAACAACTTGAACTTAAGGTTTATTCAGATCTAGACCAATTTCGAAATTTGCATATGAAGACTTACCGGGATTGTTCTATGTTGTTTCCGGCCTCATTTAAACTTGCTTTGATGTGTTGCTCTTGTATGCATCATCTCTTGCCATGAGTAGCCTCATATAGCCTTGTCATGCATCATGCTTGTTGTGCATCATGTCTTGTTCATGTGTGGTGTGTTTACTATGTTGTGTGCTTCTTCTCGATAGTTCCTGCTTGCTATGATCGTGAGGACTCGTTCGTCTACGCTTGGTTCATCTTCTTCATGGACTCGTTCTTCTTCCTAGCGGGATTTCAGGCAAGATGACCGTCACCTTGGATCTCATTACTATCATTGCTATGCTAGTTGCTTCGTTCTATCACTTTGTTGCGCTACCTATCACTTGCTGCTCAAGCCTCCCAAATTGCCATGAACCTCTAACCTTTGTCACCCTTCCTAGCAAACCGTTGTTTGGCTGTGTTACCGCTTTTGCTCAGCCCCTCTTATAGCGTTGCTAGTTGCAGGTGAAGATGAAGTTTGCTCCATGGTGGACAGGATTATGTTGGGATATCACAATATCTCTTATATTTATTAATGCATCTATATACTTGGTAAAGGATTGAAGGCTCGACCTTATGCCTGGTGTTCTGTTCCACTCTTGCCGCCCTATTTTCCGTCATATCGGTATTATGTTCCCGGATTTTGCGTCCCTAACGCGGTCGGGTGATTTATGGGACCCCCTTGACAGTTCGCTTTGAATAAGACTCCTCCAAAGAAGGCCCAACCTTGGTTTTACCATTTGCCTCACCACCACCTACTTTCCCTTGGGAGTAATTCACCCAAGGGTCATCTTTATTCAGCCCCCCGGGCCAATGCTTGTCTAAGTGTTGGTCCAAACCAGAGCCACTTGCGGTGCCGCCCCGCCGCCCCTAGGCAACTTGGGGTATCGTCGGTTGCCGTACGTACTGCTCATCCGGTGTTGCCCTGAGAATGAGATATGTGCAGCTCCTATCGGGATTATCGGCGCATCGGGCGGTCTTGCTGGTCTTGTTTTATTACTGTCGAAATGTCTTGTAGCCGGGATTCCGAGACTGATCGGGTCTTCCGGGAGAAGGAATATCCTTCGTTGATCGCGAGAGCTTATAATGGGCTAAGTTGGGACACCCTGCAGGTATAAACTTTCGAGAGCCGTGCCCGCGGTTATGTGGCAGATGGGAATTTGTTAATATCGGTTGTAGTAAACTTGAAGTAAACTCTTCTAAAATACACCAACCGTGTGCGTAATCGTGATGGTCTCTTTTCGGGGTTGATCGAGAGGAGAACACGGTTTCGGGTTATGTCTCGGCGTAAGTAGGAGTTCAGGATCACTTCTTGATCATTACTAGTTGACGACCGTTCCTTTGTTTCTCTTCTCGCTCTCATTTGCGTATGTTAGCCACCATATATGCTTAGTCGCTGCTGCAACCTCACCACTTTACCCCCCTTCCTTTCCCCTTAAGCTTTGTTAGTCTTGATACCCATGGTAATGGGATTGCTGAGTCCTCGTGGCTCACAGATTACTACACCAACAGTTGCAGGTATATGTTTGCGATGATCATGACGCGAGAGCGATGTTTGCTTGTTTTGGAGTTCTTCTTCTGCTTCTTCGATCAGGGGATAGGCTCCAGGTCGGCAGCCTGGGCTAGCAGGGTGGATATTGTTTGAGTTTCTGTTTATGATTCATCTGTTGATCTTGTATGTTGTATTGTTGTATTCATGTGACATTGTATGTCTTGGTTGTATCCCTATGTATTATGTAATGTTGATGTAACGATATCCACCTTGCAAAAGTGTTTCAATATGCGGGTCTATCCTTGGTGGGACCTTCGAGTTCCTTTTGGATAGGGTCGCATATTGGGCGTGACAAGTTGGTATCAGAGCCTCGACCGACCCTAGGAGCCCCCTTGATTGATCGTGTAGTTTGGCCGATGTCGAGTCTAGAAAGAAAACTGTTTTCGGAGTCTAGTTATATCGGAGAGTAGGAATTCTTTTTACTTCTCAGTCCCTTCGTCGCTCTGGTGAGGAATCTTGACGTAGGTGTTTTGAATTACTCCTCTTCCCCTTCAAAATTTTCTTTAGGATCACACAGTTGGTTTTCCGATCGTTGGTTCTCATCTCTTTTCATTCGGTGCATTTTCTCGTCAAGGCGATTCGACCCTCTTCATCTTTGCCAAGTTCAATCCTCAGTTGTCTTCTTTTCCCACCCGCCCACCCCTCTTCTTCTCGGAACCGGAGTCCGTAATCGAGTATCCATCCTACTCGTGTGAAGCATTTGCATTTGTTCAACCGGTGTTTCCTCTTGAAGTTATTCATCGGGTTTCCCCTTCCAAGTTGCCTTTGTTTTTCCCGCCCTCCCACCCTTTTTCTTCCCGGAGCCCGAGTCTCTTTCGAGCATCAATTTCATTCGTACGGAGCCTCTTCAGTCTTTCGTCAATTGTTTCAACCGGTGAATTCTCTTTTGTTTGACATTCTTCATCTCTTTTCCGGTGGATTCAATTCAAGTTTTTCGGTTGATCATATTCTTTTCCTCGGCTCAAATGTTTCCCCTTGCTCGTTCGCCTCTCGCCAGTTTATCCTTCCGGAGTGTTTAAGACATCTCAGGAGATTCATCAGTGTTTCAATTAATTCGAGGTTGTCACCTCATTCAAATATTTCAATTGTTCCGGTGCATCATTTCTCATTCAACAATCCCTTTCCAACGGTGTTTTTCTCTTCAGTGGGCCCATAACCCACAGGTCTTTTCCCAGGATCTTACCTGACTCTTCTAATTCCCGCGGAGTTATTCTCAATTCTTTTCAAGTTGTGACGTAAGAATGGATTCCATCAGTCACATGCCTTCTCCAAGACCGCTTTCTAATTTCATCAGCCATTTCGTCGGAACCTCCATCTAAATCATCGCAATGCTCATCTTATTCTTTCATCCTTCAATTTGATCTCATCATCCTTTTTGTCACCGGAGTTCTTCATGGTGGTTCTTCATGATTTAATCTTTTCTTCAAGAGTTCATCAAGACTTTGTTGGAGGAGTTCCGGTATCTTTTCTTCTCCCGTCTTGAAGAGCAAATAATTCTTCATTTTCTTGGAAAGTGGAGTTTTGCATTCCTTCATTCTTCTCAGCTATTCAATCATTTCCGTTTGCGGCTGGTTATCACCTCATAATTTCTGAGATGTTATCCATAAGTCCACGCCAAGCTTATTCTTTTCGTTGTTGAATTTTCTCAACAACTCCATTCAATCTTTTCTTCTAAGGTTGCTTTCTATTTCATTCGTGACACAAGTTCTCATTTTCTTCTCCGTTCTTTTCATTCAACTCTTTCAATTCTTTCCGGAGATTTTGTGGCATGTCTTCATCAAGTATCATTCCGTCCTCTCAAGTTCATGTTCTATTCCTTCCATGTTTCAGTCGGAGTGTTGCCTAAATCCTTTCAGTCTTATTTGTTTCTTATCTCGTTCTAACCGGAGTGGTTTCATAGTCTATCTAATTTCCGTAAGCTTTTGATTCTCGTCATTCTCGTCGTTCCTCCCTTCTTCTCAAGTGTTCTCGATTCTTTGCTTCTTCTCTTGAGTTCTTGTTTCACCTCATACATTTTCCCTTCCGTCTCGGTCCTAAGATCTCGGGACGAGATCTCTTGTTAGTGGAGGAGTGTTGTAACGCCCCGGATTCGATGCGCCGGGTGTCCGCCAGTTATTCGCCGTCTTTGCCATGTTATTTGCTTGCGTGTTGTATTTTTCCATGTCATCATGTGCATCTCATTCTGCATACGTGTTCGTCTCATGCATCCGAGCATTTTCCCCGTTGTCCGTTTTGCAATCCGGCACTCCTATGCCCTCCGGCGTCCCCCTGTTGCCTCTTTTCATGTGCGGGTGTTAAACTTTCTCGGAATGTCCCGAGGTTTGCCAAGCGGCCTTGGTATAGCACCGGTAGACCGCCTGTCAAGTTTCGTGCCATTTGGAGGTCGTTTGATACTCCAATGGTTAGCAAGATGTAGTAAAAGCCTCTTTGTGTTGCAATCCAACACCCCTCCAAAGTGGGCCAAAACCCATCTAAGTCATCTCCATGCTCTCGGTCGTTCGATCATGATCGCGTGGCCGAAAACCGCACTCCATTTGGAGTCTCCTAGCTCCCTCTACCTATAAATATGTGCCCCTCCCGGATTTTTCGCGCAGATGAACCCTAGCATCTTCCCCTGCGCGCCGCCGGACATGTCCGTCCACGCCGGACGCGTCCACCGCCCGCCGTCACGTCGCTCCAGCCAATCGCAGTCCGCCACCTCAGTGCCGCCACTCGGCGCCAATCCGGAGCCATGCGTGGCGCCGCACCGCCCTCACGCTTTCGCGGCATGACCCCAGCGGCGGCCAGCGGCGCCGCCCGGCTCCTCCCGTGGGCCCGTGCCCGCCTCCGCCCGACCTCCGCCGCGCCTCCCTCGCCGACCACCGCCCGCCGCCGCCGCGGCCACCTCCGCCACCTCGCCGCGATCCTCCGCCGTCGTCACCTCCGCGGCGCCCGCCGCCGCCGCCTCGTCTCCCTCAACGACCCGCGTGAGTTCTCGCCCCAGTGCCGCCCGAGCCACCGCGCCCGTCTGCCCGGCCGGCAGCTCCCCCGAACTCCGCCGCCTCGCGACCCGCCTCCACGCGCCTCATACGGCGCCCGTCGCCTTCCGGCCCCGCGCCCCGCCGGGTTCGCCTCCCCGAGCCTCTCCGGTCGTCCCCGTCCTTCTCCGGCAAAGTTTCCGGCGAGATCCGCCGCCGCATCGATATCCGTGCAGACCTGAGGTTGACCCCGAAATTCTGAAGTCCCGAATTATTTTGCATATTATCATGCCATGTTCATCGCTTTGTATCTCTGCATCCGTAGCTCCGTTTTGTGCGTGTAATATGTCAAGTTGTTCGTCTCAACGAGTACTTCATTTGATTCCATTGCACCATGTTCATTTGAGCTCATATTGATGCCTGAATCATTGTTGCAAGAGTGCATGTTGCTGTTGATATGCTGAAACTGTTGTAACATGCTCATTTGTCATTTTTGCCATGATTGATGTGTGCATCCTATGAGGTTGATGCATACATGAGTTTTGATCTATGTCATGCCATCATTACAGTGGTGCCATCTATGGATTTTTGTGGGTTTTTTAGTGAGTGCATCGAACTTGTTAAGTAGGGTACTTGCTGTTGCTGTTTTGCATGTCTAAATCTGCTATATCATGATGCTATGTAAACCTACTGCTACAAGTCATTCTATGCATAATCTGGAGATATTCACTAAGGATGTTTTGTTATACATGTCTTTCTCTATCCATCCTTGCCCCTGGTTGCATTTATAGCTTGCTGTAGCTTGTTGTAATCTTGCTCCCAAGTTGCTAAATAATGTTGCTGCCATCCTGTTAACATTAAGTTCAATGTTGCTATGATTGTTGTTAGTGATCCATGCACCCTATGAAATTTCTCTTGCCATTCTTAGCTTCCTAAACATGTCTTCTTACTGTTGGTTTCCTTGCCATGCCATGTATTTCTCTGTGGTGAGTGGTTCAAGCTCACCAACATGCCTACTTATTGTTGTTCCTGCCATTTATGAATCTGTAATATAACTTGCCATGTTTATATGGGTGCCACCATATTTTCTGTGACATTTTGGCTCATGGTCACTAAAGAACTTTTGTTCTATGCAATTAGTAGTTACATGCCATGCCTCTTTTTGCCATGGTAAGTTCCTGTGGCATGTTGTTTGATAGCTCTAAAATTGCAACCTGATGTTATTTCCTGATAAGTCTGAAACTGATATTATTTGCAATCTTGCCATGTGCTTTTGAGTATGTTCTAGTGATTTCTGGAGATAGCTCAGTGTTCATGTTTTTTCATGCTTTACCTGTAAATCATGAGCATGCCTTTTGTTTTCACGTTGAGATGTTGTAGCATAGTGTTTTGATGCTTGCAATATGCCTACTTGCTGTTATGGACAGATTGTTGTTATGCCTTGTATAAAGTGTATGTTGCATCGTTGCTCTGTTTTGAGTGTGCTCTATATGAAACTTGCTTAGAATTGCATGTAATTTCATATTATCATGTTGCATCCTTGTTTTGAGGAGTTTGCTTGATGTTGGTATGCATTTTGCATCAATGCCATGTTTAACTTGTTTTGCTCATATCTTCTAGGCCGTAGCTCCGAATTTAATGAACTTTATATGTAACTTGACTAGATTTTAGTGTAGATCATCTTGGTGCATCTTAACTTGCTATTTAACAACTTGAACTTAAGGTTTATTCAGATCTAGACCAATTTTGAAATTTGCATATGAGGACTTACCGGGATTGTTCTATGTTGTTTCCGGCCTCATTTAAACTTGCTTTGATGTGTTGCTCTTGTATGCATCATCTCTTGCCATGAGTAGCCTCATCTAGCCTTGTCATGCATCATGCTTGTTGTGCATCATGTCTTGTTCATGTGTGGTGTGTTTACTATGTTGTGTGCTTCTTCTCGATAGTTCCCGTTTCGTTGCGATCGTGAGGACTCGTTCGTCTACGCTTGGTTCATCTTCTTCATGGACTCGTTCTTCTTCCTAGCGGGATTTCAGGCAAGATGACCGTCACCTTGGATCTCATTACTATCATTGCTATGCTAGTTGCTTCGTTCTATCGCTTTGATGCGCTACCTATCACTTGCTGCTCAAGCCTCCCAAATTGCCATGAACCTCTAACCTTTTTCACCCTTCCTAGCAAACCGTTGTTTGGCTATGTTACCGCTTTTGCTCAGCCCCTCTTATAGCGTTGCTAGTTGCAGGTGAAGATGAAGTTTGCTCCATGGTGGATAGGATTATGTTGGGATATCACAATATCTCTTATATTTATTAATGCATCTATATACTTGGTAAAGGGTGGAAGGCTCGGCCTTATGCCTGGTGTTTTGTTCCACTCTTGCCGCCCTAGTTTCCGTCATATCGGTATTATGTTCCCGGATTTTGCGTCCCTAACGCGGTCGGGTGATTTATGGGACCCTCTTGACAGTTCGCTTTGAATAAGACTCCTCCAGCAAGGCCCAACCTTGGTTTTACCATTTGCCTCACCACCACCTACTTTCCCTTGGGAGTAATTCACCCAAGGGTCATCTTTATTCAGCCCCCCGGGCCAATGCTTGTCTAAGTGTTGGTCCAAACCAGAGCCACTTGCGGTGCCGCCCCTAGGCAACTTGGGGTATCGTCGGTTGCCGTACGTCGCGCTCATCCGGTGTTGCCACGAGAACGAGATATGTGCAGCTCCTATCGGGATTGTCGGCGCATCAGGCGGTCTTCTTTGGTCTTGTTTTATTACCGTCGAAGTGTCTTGTAGCCGGATTCCGAGACTGATCGGGTCTTCCGGGAGAAGGAATATCCTTCGTTGATCGTGAGAGCTTATAATGGGCTAAGTTGGGACACCCCTGCAGGTATAAACTTTTCGAGAGCCGTGCCATGATTTATGTGGCAGATGGGAATTTGTTAATATCCGGTTGTAGTAAACTTGAAGTAAACTCTTCTAAAATACACCAACCATGTGCGTGAACCGTGATGGTCTCTTTTCGGGTTGATCGAGAGGAGAACACGGTTTACGGGTTATGTCTGACGTAAGTAGGAGTTCAGGATCACTTCTTGATCATTACTAGTTGACGACCGTTCCTTTGTTTCTCTTCTCGCTCTCATTTGCGTATGCTAGCCACCATATATGCTTAGTCATTGCTGCAACCTCACCACCTTACCCCTTCCTTTCCCATTAAGCTTTGCTAGTCTTGATACCCATGGTAATGGGATTGCTGAGTCCTCGTGGCTCACAGATTACTACACCAACAGTTGCAGGTACAGGTTTGCGATGATCATGACGCGCGAGAGCGATGTTTGCTTGTTTTGGAGTTCTTCTTACGCTTCTTCGATCGGGGATAGGCTCTGTGTCGGCCTGGGCTAGCAGGGTGGATATTGTTTGAGTTTCTGTTTATGATTCATCCGTAGTCGGATGTTGATTTTGTATGTTGTATTGTTGTATTCATGTGACATTGTATGTCTTGGTTGTATCCCTATGTATTATGTAATGTTGATGTAATGATATCCACCTTGCAAAAGCGTTTCAATATGCGGGTCTATCCTTGGTGGGACCTTCGAGTTCCTTTTGGATAGGGTCGCATATTGGGCGTGACAGGTGGGTGCGGTCTGGGCGGTAGTGGTGGACCTGCGGGAGTGGCCAGTAGTAGGAGAGCGCGTGGTGGAGCCAGGCTAGGGGGGCGCGTCGCGACGGGCACGCGTGGGTGTGCATGGGGAGGTGGGTCCCAGACGGGCGGGATCCGAGGGTGGCGGATCGGGACCAGCTGACAGCGACGGGTCCGAGGAAACCGGATTGGGCAGAGACCTGGTGGGAGATATTTGGTGGGCGGGATCTTCTGTGGACGTGGGGTTTTGTGGCGATGTGTAGGGGAAATAGGTTTCAACAAAAACTACGTGTCTGGACACAATAACGCGACGTGACTCCAGGTCAAAACATCGATACCCCTTGTGTTCGAGGGGATATCTGAGGAAGATGCAGCGGACAGAGCGTGGGGAGAGTTTGTGGGCCATGGTGGATGTGGTGTTGGGGAAGCACAAACAACCAAACACTCGTAGGTGGTCGTACGTGGGATGGGTGCCATGGAGAAGAAAGTAGGGCGTGACAGTGGCTATAACACGAGAGGGGCGCCTGTTGAGTAAGTAAGTGGCGGTGTGAAGTGCCTCGACCCAGAAGGGAGGAGTGAGATGAGGTTGGAAGAGGAGGGAACAAAAAATGTCATTGGTTGTGCGAATGAGGCATTCTGCTTTGCCGTTTTGGGGAGATGTGTGTGGGCATGAAAACCGGTAGGCAATGCCATTCGAGGAGAAAAACGTACGTAGAGACGTGTTGATGAACTCGCCACTGTTATCGCATTGCATTGCTTTGATCACTACATTGTATTGAGTGTGGACGAAGGAGAAGAAACGTTGTAGGGTGGTGGACGTGTCGGATTTATGGCGTAGGGGAAAAGACCACGAGAAGTGAGTATAATCATCCAACACAATAAGATAATATTGGTAGCCTGAGAAACTTACAACCGGGGAGGTCCACAAATCACATTGTATGAGATCAAAGGGTGCAAAAGATTTAACAAAGGAAGAAGAAAAAGGAAGGCGAGGCCGTCGGCCAAGTTGGCAAGCATTACAGGGTGTATGAGCCTCTTTATTACAATCTGGAAGAAAAGTTTTAGCTAAGGTAGAGAGCGCGTGAGCACCGGGGTGCCCGAGCCGGCGGTGCCACAAGTCCGAGGATGCGGTGGCTAGGAAGGCAGACACCGGAGACGCTTTATGGCCGGTGAATGGGTAGAGGTCGCCGTTGCTAATGGAGATCATGAGAACCCGCCGTGTTCGAAGATCCTTCACAAGAAAAACACACGGGTAAAACTCACAGAACAAGAATTTTCCTTAGTAAACTTGCGAACGGAAATTAGGCTAGTGACAACGTGTGGAGAAATAAGGACGTTGGTAAGACGAAAGTTGTGCGGCAAGGTGGCAGAGCCAGTGGCAGTGACGGGAAGGTTTGGCCATTACCAACAAGTATGCTAGTAGGTACATGCTTGAGGGAAGAACTGGACGAGGTGAGGGTACCTGGATTGCCGGTGATGTGGGAGGAGGCGCCACTGTCGAGGTACCAGTCCGTTGACGGAGCCGGAGGGATGCCGCCGTTGCTGTAGGCAGCGTTCAACATGGCAAGATGCTCCCAAGAGGGCGGTGCAGGCGGGTAGTACGGCGAGGACGGAGAGGGTGCCGGCTGGTACATCTGGTAGGCGTGAGCGTGGGAGCCGGGCCGGGGGCCGAGAACCCCGACGGAGTTGGGCGGCACCCAGCCATGTCGAGGCAGAGGGAGCGCCATCCCGTAAGGAGAGAAGTAGCCCGTGAACGGAGCGGGATGCGACGGGTGGCCGCGGCCAGCAGAGTCGTGGCGGCCACGGCCGCGCCCTCGTCCACGCCCACGACCACGGTCGGCACGGTCACCACGGCCGCGGGTCTGCTGCTGGGGCGGATCACCTTGGGAGCGCGTACTGGAGCCGGATGGATCACCGCCAGAAGGGGCGGCAGGGACAGCGAACGCCGAGGCGCTCTCCTCGGCGGCGCGCTGGGCCTGGGACTCCTACGCTAGGACAACATGGGAAAGCACAGTGTCGAAGGGCATGGTGGACACCTGGTCTCCGAGGACGACACGGATGGTGTCGAGCCGTTTGTCGAGGCCATGAAGAAATTGGGTGGTGAGATCCACCTCCTTGACGGCGTGGTCGATGTCGGCGAGGCCGTCGGTGAGCATCTTCAGGCGACGAGCGTACTCGGTGACGGAGAGGTCGCCCTGCTTAAGATTACGGTACTGGCGGTTGAGGACCATGAACCGCGCAACCCGATTGGCGAGGAAGAAATCCTGGATCTTAGTCCAGAGGGCATAAGTGGTGGTGGCGCCGACGACGTGGTCGATGAGGGGATCGGCGAGGGTGGCGTAGATCCAGAGCACCACATGAGCGTCCATCTCCCTGTACTGGTCATCGGCATTGGGTGGAGGGGGGTGCTCGATGAGGTAGGTAACTCCATAGCGAATGAGAACGAGAAGGAAGAAGGACTTCCATTTGTGGTAGTTGTGTTCCGCCGGATTGAGGAGGAACTTGATGTGATTCGAGATGTGATCTAAGAAGATGGGGTGGCGAGGAGCTGGGGCGGTTGGCGCAGGTGGCGAGGAGGTAAACAGAGGGGCGAACTGGGAAGGGCCGATGCTGCCGGAGGCGCCTGAGAAGAGGAAAGAAGTGGAGCCCGGCGAGGTCGCCGAAGAGGTGGCCGGAGCAGTCGCCGAGGAAGAGAGGGATCCTGGCAAGGTGGCGGTATCGCCGGCGGCGGAAGAGGAGCCGGGTAGGGTCATGGCGACAGAAAAGGAGGCCTGGTAACTGATACCAAGTTGGAGAATATTTCTCTGTTGTTATAGCACAAGTGTTACAAGTTACAGGTATATATACAGCGGGACGCAGCCCGAGTCATTGGGCACGCAGGCCCGTGATCCTCGTTACATGGGCATGCATCAAGGCCCGTTACACACAACTCAACATCACCCACTGCCACGGTCGTTTCCATTGCTGTTGTGCCGCCGGCGCCACCGTCGTTGCTGCAACTAATCTACCCTCAAACCACACCGAACGTCAGGTCTTGGTCCATGATGATCTCTAGCAGCCGAGCAGGAGAATCACGCAGGGACAACCATAATTATAGTTTTCTTTTCTCGTCTTTTCGATTGTATTCATATGCCTTCTCTACATTACATTACGGCGAAATAATGAACCAAACAAAATCATCAAAAGTCCCATTACAGCAAGTAATGCGGGGTAAACTCGTTAGAGCAGGGCGGGCCGGCAAAATCCGAGGCCACATGCAAAACTAAAAAATGGGGCCCTATCTCAAAAAAATGAACTAATGAGTAATTATAGTATATATCTCGCAGAAAAAATGTAATGTATATAATATATAATATAAAGTCTAACTCACCTAATTTTGGGTCCTATGATCTTTAACCGATGATGTAAGAAGTAAGAATAAGTCTCTAACAATTAACGATCCCTGCCAATACTTCTTTACCTAATATTAAAGGATGGAACCTTTCATAGTTCTCCATACGTTGTTCCTTTATATCCGTTGATTTTATGTTACCCATGAGATTTAAAAGTAGATCGACATAAATTAAATTTTGGATATCTACTACAGCCCACGTACTAGAATAGTATGGGCATACATGATGCATTGGGCCTCGCACTGAGAGATACGCGTTATGAGAAAAAAAACTTATGAGAGAACGGGCATGGGCATATCTCCTCCTGAGGCAAAATTTCATGTTTTGACCCTTTTTGCAAACAAAATCAGGATCTAACCCCCGTTCGTAAAAATTTCGGGATCTGACCCTTTTGCCTACCGCCAGCCCCCCTGACGGTAGGTTTGCACGTCCTACCGCCGTCCCCTCGTAGTAGGTCCTTCAACGACCAGCGGACGGCCGTTGGCAGGTCTTGACGTGGAAGGGCCTACCGCCATCGGCGGTGAGTTCTTTGAAACCTACCGCAGACCCTCGGCGGTAGGGTCTGTGTTAATGGATAAGGTGGGGAGGGGCTGGTTTGTGGGCCCCACCACCACTCTTCTTCCCCACTCATCTTCTTTCCCGTGCTCATCTCCTCTTCCCCCTCTCCCCCCTCACAAAGCCCCCTAGATCCACTCCACTTGCTTGAGATTTCATCGGTGGATCCGGAGCATTTTCATCACCCAAGGTACCTCCCCCATTCCCCTCCTTTTGATTGGTTGAGATCTTTGTTTTGTGTTGATTTGGTCAATTTATTGCAACCCCTAGGTGTTGGTGTTGTTGTGTGCATTTATGATGCATTTATGATGCATTTATGGTTAGGGTTATGGTTATGTTAGGGGTTAGTGTTAGGGTTAGGGTGGTTATGTTGGGGGTTAGGGTTATAGGGTTATGGTTAGGGTTAGGGTTAATGGTTAGGTTAACTTTAATATGAATAGTAGTTACTTGTCCAATTTATGAAAAATTTAGTTCATTTGTACATTTGTATTGGTTGGATGACATATATGGATTGATTATATTGTTTCCAGTTTCTTAGATGCATAAGCTCGTAAACGTTCATTATTTGGACAAGTCGACATTTATGCTTGGAAATGACAATGAAGGGGAAGAGGCTTTGGTTTTTGACACAAGTCCAAGCTTTGATGATCTTGTAGTTAAAGTGAGAAGCGTCTTACATTGGAATGACCCAAATGCCGAGGTTAAGCTTATTGGGAAGTATGACATTGGATTTGGAGTAAACTCCCGATTAAAGAGTATGCCCATCACCTCCCAATTGCATTGGAATGTGTACAAGGAAAAAGTTGACGCATCACAAGACAAGTCTCTTGAGATCTTTGCCACAAAGGTTGATCCTCCTTCTCCTTTGCAAATTGATCTCAATCGCAATGCATCCTCCCCCATACATGATGATAGTGCCATGGTGTATGTCCCCAATTGTTCTAGCCAACCACCAAGTAGCCAACCCAATGAATATCATATCAATGCTAGCGCCATAGTACTCCGTCATGATGCTATTCATCATGTTGAAGAAGATGCTAGTGGTCATGTTGATGATGATGCTATTGTTGCTCAAGAGGATGATGCTTACTCGGAGAATGAAGAGATCCATTACAATCCAATTGGTAACTTGGATGTCATTGTGCGGCAACAAGACATGGACCGTACCCTCCCTTATAACCTTATGTGTGGGTATAACTCAGATGACGAGGGTCCGGAGGAAGAGTTGGATGAGGATGGGTTGACTGCGCAAGAAAATGAAATCTACAAGAAGGTGACCGGCAAGGAGAGAGGGCCGCCGTTGTTTAGGGATGTGAGTCTTGCGGACAATGCCGTCATTGACGGTGGGATGAGATTCTGGTTGTCTGAGCCAACGCCGTGCCCCAAATTCAGTGATCCTCGACCACAAAATGAGGATGAGAATGCTCATTTGAAGAAAGGCATCAAGTTTGGTTCTTTGGTAGAGTTCAAGATATGGTTGTGTGACTATGCCATTAGGAACCATAGGCCGTTTATTGTTGGTCATTCAAATCAAAAACTTTGGTACACAGTCAAATGTGGCCAAGAAGGTTGCAAATGGATGGTCCATGGTAGAAAAATCAAAGAAACCGGGCAATGGGTCTTGAAGAGTCATGTTGGCACTCACACGTGCGTACCCCCGGAGAAGGCCGACCGAAGCAAAGGACACCGTCAACTCACATCTGAGTATCTAGGATACAAATTGTTGCATCAAATAGCACATGATCCAACCGTGAAGGTCAAGTTTCTCATGTCTTCGATTGAGGAACTTTTCGGATACCCGGTCAAGTATGGAAAGGCGTGGATGGCGAAGGCAAACGCTATTAGGATGTTGCATGGTGATTATGAGGCTGCATATAACATTCTTCCCAAGATGTTGGCAGCCATTGCTCATTGAA
The DNA here is from genome assembly GCA_021605145.1 of Aegilops bicornis. NCBI lineage: Eukaryota > Viridiplantae > Streptophyta > Magnoliopsida > Poales > Poaceae > Aegilops > Aegilops bicornis. Next base: position 499,148,043 of record CM038675.1, read on the forward strand.
ACCCGAGAATGCGCCATCGGGTGGAGTCAGTTGACGGAGTGTTTAAATCGTGCCTATACGGAGCTTTGGACAATTCATTGAGGCATTCATGTATTGTCGCCCGGTCTTGTCTATAGATGGTACATTCTTGACCGGCAAATACAAGGGCACATTGATGGTGGCGATGGCCCACTCTTCAAATGATAACGTGTTGCCGGTGGCATTTGCCTTGCTGCCTTCGGAGCACGATGATAATTGGGAGTGGTTCATGGAGCATGTGAGAACCAAGGTGATAGGCAAGAAAGAGGTATGCATTATATCGGATCGCCATCATGGGATTCTCAAAGCAATAGACGTTGATATTCCCGGTCTTCCAAAGCTTCAACACCGTTGGTGCATGAGTCACTTTGTTGCAAACTTTTACCTGGCATGCAAGAGCAAGGAGTTTTGCAAAGACCTTACCCTTGTTTGCATTGCATTCAACACCGACACATTCAAAAGCCGATATGATAAACTCCTCAAGGCTTTGGAGAAGAACAAAGGGGGAAAAGAATTCTTGGTTAGGCACTTTCTGGATAAGGAAAAGTGGTCACGCGCTTACGATGAAGGAGGTATGCGATATGGGGACATGACAAGCAACATGGTGGAAAGGTTCAACAATGTGTTGAAGGGTGTCCGTTCCTTGCCGGTGACCGCTATACTCAAGTACACTTTCATCAAGCTCAATGAGTAGTTCCTAAAGCATTCTGAAAGCACGGCCAAGTGGATTGGCAAAAAGATGGACTATCCATTAAAGGTTCATGATTGGTTGTTGCATCAAGCGCACAAGTTTTCCAAACAACAAGTGATTAAATATAATGAAAAAGAAATGATCTATCAAATCGATGAGCCGGGTGGGACAACAAGGGACAGTAGGTCTTATGGTGGAGTTGCTTACGAGGTGCGCCTAAAAACCCGTTGGTGCCAGTGTGAGAGGCCACACAAGTATCATTGGCCTTGCTCGCATTTGATGACCGCAACACGGGCGAGAAACATGAACGTATCCGATGGCACAACGGTGCGGTTGCACGAGTTCACATTGGAACGAACAAGGTTGACGTGGGCGCCTTGGTTCAATCCTTTCCTTGATGCCTCACGGTGGCACGAGTATGTTGGGCGGACATTGTGCGGACCCGCACTCATGGTGCCTATGAGGGGAAGAAGAAGAAAGAAGAGGTTCCGGAGTGACATGGATGATCTAGCTGGATACACCGGAATGAAGCAATTTGGTAGTGGTCATTTCATGGAGCCACCAGAGAACAACAATTGTGGAGAATGCAACGACACAGGACACAACGTTAGGACATGCAAGTAACCTAGAACGAACACGGGCACTAGTCAAACATGTGGACGGAGGACTAGCCTTGGAGGGGGCCGTGGCCGTGGAGGAAGGGCTAGCCTTGGAGGTGGCCGTGGCCGTGGAGGAAGGACTAGCCTTCGAGGGGGCCGTGGCCGTGTATCCGATGGTTCTAGGACACGTCGGGTTGATAGGGGAAGGCCTATCGACGTGTTGCTCAATCCGGGTGGTTGAAATAATGTGAATGGTACTACTTTTAATATGTTCATGCATGTGTTGATATATTTGCCCCTTTACATGTCAATGTGTTCATATTTAGACTTAACATCTTTATTTGTTGTAGGGCATGGCTTCATCCGGTTCCATGACGAGGCCACCGTGTGCTCACCAAGAAGACATGCCACACTAGTGGAAGGACGCATCTTTGGACAAGATGAAGGAGAAAGATGTGAAGATTCCGCCATGTTGGTGTGGAGATGTTTGCAAGGTGAAAGAGTCCACCGACCGAAAGAAGTCATGGACCGAAGGAAGGAGATATTTTGTTTGCCCCAATTATGCTTACGATTGTGCGCTTCCAACTAACGCCTATGACCTTCCACCGGTATGCTAGAGAAGTAACATGTTACTCTGAAATGTGTGTCAACACTAACATCTGTTTTATATGCAGTCACCGCATCATCTATGCAAGTACTTCAGTTGGATAGATCATGAAGTGCCAAAAGATATCCAAAAGGACCAATTAGAAGATTGTCTTAGGCGCCAACGGCTGTTCGAAGAAAGGTTTCAAAGAGGCTTGAAGGAAGAGCGTCGTCATAAAGAGAGGATGGAGCGGAAGCAACGCGAGGAGGAGAGGGCACGCCAAGCGAAGCTTGCTCGTGAGGAGGAGAGGGCAAGAAAGCTTGCAAAAGCTCACACGACACAAGAGGAGGATGAGGCACGTGACAAGAAGGGGAAATGGCCCCGTATGACTCAGTAAAGCCTTCGCTTCGGTGGACTCGTCATGTAACTGGATGAAGCCATGCCAAATTTATCATGAACTATGTAGTACTAAGGCAAGATGCCATGTGTCGTGAACTTGTGGTGAATGAATTTGCCATGTATTGAATTTGTTGTGGAGATGTTTTCAAGGTGTCGTGAGAACTTTAGTTTGTCAGCAATTTCTGTGATTTGTTAGCAATTCATGTGATGATTTTATTTATAAAATGTTGTGCTGAGAAGGAGGGGTAGAACAGAGGAATACTCTGTTTTTAAGCCTACCGCCATAGGCTGTGGGGGTAGGTTGTTGGACCCTACCGCCAGAGCCGGTGGCGGTAGGTGGGGCAAAGTTTTTGTGACGAAGAGAACCCAACCCTTGGCGGTAGGCTCAAACCCTACCGCCACAGGGCTAGCGATGGATGCTATACCTACCGCCGAGACCACGTATAGGGGTGTATATCTTCGTGACGGCATGGCGCCTGGCGTGGGGTTGACCTACCGCCACAGCCAATGGCGGTAGGGTACCCTACCGCCAGGGCGCTGGCGTTTCTCATCGCAGAAGATATACACCCCCCTACCGCCACGTGGTCCGGCGGTAGGGTACAACATCCTACCGCCAGGCCCTGTGGCGGTAGGGTTTGGTCCCTCCTTCTCCCTTTTCACCTCTGTTTTGCCCAATTTGTCGAATGTTAGCATAATATACCCAATTCTGTCAAATATTAGAATGATCATTTCGCAAGCACATACATAACTCAAGTCAACATAGTTCATTGCATTCACGGATAACACATGTTCAAACTTATTAAAACATGACCCGGTTTGGATGACATCGGTTGAAACTAATAACTCATGCTCAACGGCACATTTTCTAAAGAGGTAACATATTTCTCATACTTATCAGACGTTCAATTTGATCGTCACGTGCTTGATTACGCTTCAGTTGAAAGTCTGTGGATCCTGCCCAATGACCCAACACACCATTCGTTTCACGGAACCAAGCCCATGCAGCACGGCGAGCGGGATTCTCTGACACGCCCTATTTGACTGCCCATCCTATGACCTGCCCGGGTTTCCTCAAGTTCATCTCACGGAATTCTTCTTTGCTTGCATTGAACGCAATCTCAACTGCCAAAGCGTGTCCGCAAGCATATCCCCGGTCTTGCAGGTCATCAAGCATCCTCTCTTTCTCCTTCACAAGCTTTCGGAATGCTTTTTTCTCCTTAGCATCAGAAGGTTCCTCGATAAAGTGATACTTGCTGAAATCCTTCATGGCCGCATTTGCCTCATCACAACTCTTCAACCATGCTTCACATTCCTTCTTCAAGCAACGGTGTCGCTCCGCCATGATCTTCTCACACGCTATGTTCATAGTCATGGATTGACTATCCATCCTACATGAATATACGGGTTTAAGATGACATAAACAAAAACATAAAGTAAATTAAGTAGAGTACAACACTTGGTTACTTGATATGACATACAACACCAAGTTCTTAATGAGTTCAAATGTTAAGGGTACAAGTCATAGTAGTTCAAACGACGACCAAGCATAGGGTACATGTCATTACAGTCCAAATGACAAAGATTACATAGCCTCATGCAATTCTATGCGGCGTACGGTCCCGGTTTGCAACAAAGAACATCAATTCTTTCTTTGACCCATGCTCAACGAGATGCCCGGTTCTCATCCGACGAGAATGGTTGGCGAAATAACCAATCAATGACCTGACCATGATTGCCCATGTCTATCTCAGCATATTCTGCCGTTGTCACACACAATGTAATTTGCATTGCAAGATCACGGCTACAATTTTTTCCGCCGTCTTGAGCTTCTTCATCAGCCTCTCCTTTTTTGTTATAAATTTTTCGGAACGGTCTTTATTGAAATAATTATATGAAAAGGCCCTACACTCCGCATTCAACGCATCAATGGCTTCGATCCACAAGTTCATCTTTTCCTCAATCAATTCGCGTTCACGGTTCGCCGCCGCCTCGTGAAGTTTCAAAGAAAACGAACGGTGCCATCCTACAATTCGAAAAGTTGCTATTAAAGTAACTTAGCTTTAATTGCTTTCTTAAGCCTAACCTAACCCCCATTATGTACATTAAGACTAGCACTAGATCTAGGTACACAAACTATTCTAAGAGCAATTCTAAGCACATCTATCGGCGTTCTGGAAACGGGGGTCCCCAGACTTGCCTGCCTGCGGCCTGCGGCGTGGCTCAAAGGAGGCCCAGGACAGCCCATCTTCATCAACACAAGCTCAAGACCCTCGCGAGGGGCCAAGCCTCACGGGGCGGACGACAAGGAGCTTCCTCAGGCACGGCCTCGTCAGGCTGGCTCATGAGGAGGCGGAGAGTTCAAGGCAGGGTACCTCGCGAGGTGCCCATGACGCAAGCCATGACGACCAAGGGCGCCAGTCGGGTGCCAACCCGCGCAGCGTCCTCCTTTCCTCTTTGGTGCAAAGGGAGCAAGCGCAGGCGAGAGCATCAAGCAAAGGCATCCGTTTGATTGCAACAAGACCAAGACCAGCCCCAACGGCTGGAAGGGAGTCATCGTGGAGCCCAAGCAGGCGTCATCACCAGAGCCTTTAGCAGGCGAGGACCAACTTTAGTCAGGATAAGTGTACCCACTGTTCCCCTTGAAAATGGCCAATTGTTGGCGCCCTTCCCACTCAATTTTTGGGAAGAGGCCCAGGGCCTTCGTCTATATAAGTAGAGCTAGCCACCATAGAGAGAGAGAGGACGATCAGCATCCAGAGAGAGAGGACGATCAGCATCCAGAGAGAGAGATAGAGACCCGATCCTCAAGCTAGAGCGACGGGACACCACCTAGCAGTTCATCACACCACCAAGAACAGACCCTCGCGAGGTTGTTCTTCCCTGTACTGTTCCTCATCAGCCCATGAGGCAATCCACCACACCACAAACTAGAGTAGGGTATTACACCACAATGGTGGCCCGAACTAGTATAAATCTCATGTCTCTTGTGTTGTTCTTTCTAGTAGTTTAGGTCCCTGCGATTCGGCGAGGTACGAGGCGGTGGAGGTTGGATCTCCAGCGCTTTTGAGTTCGAACCTTAAGGGTCTGCCGGAACCCGAAATCCGACATTTGGCACGCCAGGTAGGGGTGCGCCGGAATCTGCCTTTCGTCGCCTCGTTCTTCCCCGACCACCGCAACCATGTCTGACGCTCGTTGGGCCCGCGCCGAGCGCCGAGCCTCCCATGTCACCCAGACGGCTCCCGTCGGTGGGCGTCCTCGTCGTTCCCCGTCGCCTGCCGTCAACGCCGCCACCGGTCCGGCGGGGAACGAGCAGCAAGCGTCGTCCCAGCACCCGTCCATGAGGCGGGACGGCCGCACCGCCACGCCTTCGCTCACCCCCGCTGGTTCTTCGTCATGCGCGCCCCGTGCGGCCATGGAGGCCCGAGCTACGCCATCGCGCTAACGAGTTTGCGCGCTACCGCTTGCCGACGACGTCTACGAAGAATGGCTCGACCGAAGTCGCCAAGCTTCGTGGCTGCAGAGGCGACTCGCGCCGTCTGCCTCGGCCAGACCGCACCCGCCCGCTGGCGGCGAAGCTCCGGTGCCTCACCGCCTCCTCCTCAAGGCGGCGCCTGCCCTAAGGCGCGGATCTGGCGGAACCCGCTCCGCCAGTGCCGGCGCTGCAAGAGCAGTAGCTGCCAAGAAGTTCCTCGCCACAGAAGTTGCCCAGCGCTCCCGCTCCAAAGACGTCAAGACCTGCGCTGCCCCCAGCCGCGCGCGCAGGAGACCCACAATACCAAGCTCTCTGCCGTCGAGGCCCCCTGTAGCCACGGCGGGCTGCCGCGCTTCGCCTCCGAGCTGCAGGCGTCGCGTAGCCCGCCAAGTTCAAGCAGACCTGCCCCCTCGCCACGACGGCACAGATGACCCCACGGAGTTCCTCGACTCTACGAGCTGGGCATCAAGGCTGCCAACGGGGATGAAAAGGTCATGGCGAACTGGTTTCCCATGGCGCTCAGGGCAGGGGCCCTTTTGGCTCCTGAATCGGCCCTGTGCACGATCTCTTCTGGGCGAGATGCGCACCCGCTTCATCGCCAACTTCCAGGGTACTCGCGACCGCCACCCGCCATGAGCGACATGCGCCGAATCAAGCGCGGTGGGAAACCTGCGAAGTACATCCAGCGCTTCAACAACGCGCGCTGAAGATCCCAGTGGTAACGGAGGAAGCCATCATCTCTGCCTTCTCCGACGGCGTGCGCGACGTCAAGATGAAGGAGGAGCTGGCAATGCATGAAGATATGTGCACCTCCCTGGAGCTGTTCAACTTGGCGACCAAGTGCGCCAGGGCTGAGGAGGGGCGCATCTCCCTCCTCGAGCTGCCTGCCACGGATCCCGAAGAGAAGAAGTCCAAGGCCAAAGACGTGAAGCGCAAGGGGGCTGCCGTGCTCGCGGCCGAACCTGACACCAAGCGAGGCAGTGATCAGCCCGAGTCCTCCAAGGGCAGCCGGTACTGCGTGTACCACGACCTCCACACCCACAACACCAATGAATGTCAAGAGCTCCGGGCCGTGCGCGAAGGAAGGGTCGGCAGACGCCCCGAGCACAGCGACCGGGGCTACGGCAGAGGAGGAGGAAGGAATGCGGGACGCTGGGAAGACCGCGACCCGCGCCAAGGGTGGCGCGACCAACCTCGCGAGGACCGCTGGCAAGACCCACCTCGCGAGGGAGGCTGGAGGGATCAGCCTCGCGAGGATCGCCCGCAGGGGAACGCAGGCCTCCCTCCATGCTGCCGCCGCCAAGGAGAATCGAAGACCGTCATCGGGCCGAGGGGCTGGGGCTTCAAGAAGCGCTGCGATCGCTTTGCGTGCAGGCGGAGCTCAAGCCCGACCTCTCACCGCATCTTCAAGCAGTTCGCCCGCGAAGTGAATGCAGTCATCCACAAGCTCGAGTCCACGCGCCCTCTCAGGTGGTCGGCGTGCGCCATCACGTTCAGCTCGGCGGATCAACTCAAGTGCGCAGCCACAGCCGGAGTTCTCCTGATGCTTTGCTCCCCAATCATCAGCAATGTGCTAGTCACCAAGACCCTCATCGACGGCGAAGCAGGGCTCAACGTCCTGTTCGTGGAGACATTCAACAATCTGCAAGTGCCTTACACCTTTCAGCCAACCAAGCCTTTCTCCGGAGTCACCGACGGCTCCACGGTCCCGATCGGGCAGGTCCGCCTTCCTGTCACCTTTGGGGCTGCGACAACTACCACACCGAGCTCATCGACTTCGACGTCGCCCACATTCGCCTGCCAGACAACTCCATCCTCGGGTACCCACATTGGCCAAATTCATGGGGTAACTCCACCATGGCTACAACATCCTCAAGATGCCGTGAAGCGGCGGAGTCATCACGGTGCCACGTGGAAGAGAGAGATGCATGTGCTCCCCGGAGCGAGCTTTTCAGCCGCATCATTTGGAAGACCTGCACCACAAGCAGCAGGAGGCCTCCCGAGGCCACACCCAAGAAGAAGAAGACATCGACCGACCCGACTCTTCAAGAGACAGGCCCCTCAGGGTCCACATCGGGCCAGGGGGAGCCTCCTTCCATCACATAGGAAAGCGCGCCCGGCGCCCTCCTCAGGCAGGGCTCGGGGCTCTCCCTGGAGGGCCGCCGACCTCGCCAAGGTCTCGAGGGAGGCGCTTGGGCACCACGTGAGGCGTGCCAAGCACGCTTCCATGCAAGGTGAGCAAGACCAGGAGGACAGTAACCTCAAGAGTTCATCAGCCAAGGCCATTCAGGAGCCACAGGAGTCAAGGGTCATGAGGGGCAGCCGCCACCACTGTGGCCCCCATCCAGCGAGGATGGTGGGTTGCGCGTCTGCATCGACATACCAGGCTCAACCGAGCCGCATCTCAAGAGCGCCTACATCCCTCGCGAGTGGGACGCTATGCAGGGTCCGCCCATTACCACGCACGCATGCCTTATGGCTCGCTAAACGCGGCTGCAGCGTGCAGGCGTCTCATGAGGACCATCCCGAGGCTCAAGAGGTCGCACGCCGCAGCCCCGGGCGGAGATGGAGATGGCCCATGAGGAGCCGCCAGGCGCCTCCGGAGCCTCCCGAGGCCCCGGGCCTGGGGCTCGTGAGGATCGGCTCCCGCAGCCCACCGAGTCTGCTACATCAACAACCCTTCATCCCCAACATCGCCAGGTGACATCTTTAAGTTTTATTTCCGGCTGGGAGCGCCTTCAGGGCCTCATTATTCCCAAGCCGCGTGGGTCCGTCCCTGCGGCATGTATCCCTTTTATTTCATGTCTTTAGCTATCCTGTTGGGGGCGCCCCTTGGGCTGCATCATCCCCGAGCCGCTCGGGCCGGGCCCCAAATGCATGTATCCTTCTTATGCGTTTTCCTTAGGATTATGCCTCGCTCCACCTTGTTTGTTATTTGGTGCCTTTTCTGGGTGGCGGAATCTTGCACGTTAAAGGGGGGTGCCTGAGCATCGCGACTGTGGCTCCTACCGGCTCTCGCCCTCATCCTCTGGTCTTGTCCATGGCATCGCGACCTGGCTTGCTAGCGACGGCCGAGACCAGCCCGAGAGCCGGACCAAGACGAGAGCACCGGCATCTGGCCAAATTTGCAGGAACACACTCGAGATAAGGCCCAGAGCCAGGCGCAACCCGCCTTGAGGTAGGGCCTCGTGAGTCCCGCGCTGGCTCACGGGTGCCCCAACACACCTCGCGAGGCCTCTCATGCCTCTCCAAAGCAGCTAACGGCAGGACTAACGATCGCCACGACGAGCTCTTGTTCCTTTTGTGATGAACCTGCAGGGTCCCTCCAAGGAGCACGAAACGACCTCGCCACGCAATCTCTCGCCGGCCAAGGCACGGACCTGGCGCCGCACCAGGAAGCATTGTCCCGACCCTCGAGATAAGTCACCCTCCGGACACACTAGTCATCGCAACACCATCCCCACACTCAATGCAACTCCGTGTTAGCAACGTCACTCTCCTTTCTCACCGAATGATGGCTGCTTGAGCACCAAGGGGGACCCCCTGAGCATCGCGACTCAGAGGCTCTTACGGACCTCGGCCGCTCACCTCCTGGCCTTGACCACGGCATCGCGACACAGCATACCAGCGACGGCTGAAGCCGCTTTGGGATCGGGACCGGGCGCAGAGCACCAAGCCCTCACGAGGTCCGAAAGGAAGAAACTGAGCTAGAACGGAATGAGCATCTCGCACTGCCTCACAATAAGGATTATATTGACAAACGAAGCTACAAACACCTTACAAGCCCCCGCGGGGCACATTCTTGGCTCCTCGCAGGAACAAAAGACGCGAATCCTAAGGAGTCCTATCTACAGGGACCACCGCGGCAGACGCCATCATCAACAGTGGGCCACCCGGTCCGGAGCCAACCCCATCCAGATCAGGGGCGGCGACGACTGACGAGCCCGCCTCGCCCGGGAGCGGCGCAGCCTCGGGGCTCAGAGGCTGTCATCACTGCCTCCGCGTCGCGAAGAGCTCGGCGGAGTCGCTGGATCCTCCTGCGCCTTCGTCGCCTGAGGAGTTTTCAAGGGAGCGGGCGGATGGCCTCTGTCTCACCACAGCAGGACCCCGACCACCTCTACCGGGGCAGCACTCCAGCCGGCGACCCTCCGCGTCGAAGACCTTGAAGGACACCACCGAAGCACCATCGTAATCCAGGTGGATCGTGAGGGCGCCCTCGCCCTGCAGACCCGGGCGACCTCGTCCCAGCCTCGAGTCATGAAGACCTCGCCTGGGCAACTATCGCAACCTCCGCCTTGTCATGAGGGTGCCGCAGCCGGGCGTCTTTGCAGCCAGAGTCTCGGTTCTCACGGACGGGCGGAGGCGAAGAAAGAAGGAAGACGAATCCAAGACTTAGGAGGCGCGGTGACGCTAAGCACGAACTCCGGCAGAGCCCTCGGCGTGGACTCTGTGGGGAAGACGCACACCTTCGTGACCACGGCGTTGCCGGGCGGCGCCGCTCGTGGCGCCCGGCGTCACCTCCTTCAGGGCCACCAATCACAAGGCGTACAAGGGAAGAGGAAACCTGGTGGCGGCCGCACGCACTGTGGCATGGGCGCCTCTGGCGGCGCCTCGCCTCGACACCAGAGAGCAAGCCGCTTCTTTGGGGGGAGCGGGTCAGATCCTCTTGAGGAGCCTTTCCCTTCTCTTTCTGGAGAACCGCGGATCGGAGCCATGGCAACCAGACGAGACGAGGAAGAGGAGAAGCAGAAAGATAGATCGGAGGGCGCGCCGCTGCCTGCATTTATAGCCGGGCGAAGGCCAACCGTCGGCCTCCACGATCACCGATCATCATGCCCAACTCGCATGCAGAGACTGCCGAATCCGGGCGGTTACCAAGGCGTCGTGGGGAGCAGCAGCACGCGTCAATCAACCGCCACGCGGCGTCCAAGGTCATGAGCTGTTAGGGCCCACGGCGCCGCACTTGCCCTTTCGCCTCTCGCTTGGCCAAGTTCGGGCGCGCCGTGGGCCCGGGCTCTGTCGGCGTTCCGGGAACAGGGACCCCAGACTTGCTCACTGCGGCCCTGCGGCGTGGCTCAAAGGAGGCCCAGGACAACCCATCTTCATCAACACAAGCTCAAGACCCTCGCGAGGGGCCAAGCCTCACGGGCGGACGACAAGGAGCTTCCTCGTGCACGGCCTCGTCAGCTGGCTCATGAGGAGGCGGAGAGTTCAAGGCAGGGTACCTCGCGAGGTGCCCATGACGCAAGCCATGACGACCAAGGGCGCCCGATCAGGCGCCAGCCCATGGCGTCCTCCTTTCCTCTTTGGTGCAAAGGGAGGAAGCGCAGCGAGAGCATCAAGCAAAGGCATCCGTTTGGTGTAACAAGACCAAGACCAGCCCCAACGGCCGGAAGGGAGTCATCGTGGAGCCCAAGCAGGCGTCATCACCAGAGCCTTTGGCAGGCGAGGACTAACTTTAGTCAGGATAAGTGTACCCGCTGTTCCCCTTCAAAATGGCCAATTGTTGGCGCCCTTCCTGCTCAATTTTTGGGAAGAGGCCCAGGGCCTTCATCTATATAAGTAGAGCTAGCCACCATAGAGAGAGAGAGGACGATCAGCATCCAGAGAGAGAGGACGATCAGCATCCAGAGAGAGAGAGATAGAGACCCGATCCTCAAGCTAGAGCGACGGGACACCACCTAGCAGTTCATCACACCACCAAGAACAGACCCTCGCGAGGCTGTTCTTCCCTGTACTGTTCCTCATCAGCCCATAAGGCAATCCACCACACCACAAACTAGAGTACGGTATTACACCACAACGGTGGCCCGAACTAGTATAAATCTCGTGTCTCTTGTGCTGTTCTTTCTAGTAGTTTAGGTCCCTGCGATTCGGCGAGGTACGAGACGGTGGAGGGTTGGATCTCCACGCGCACCCCAGAGTTCGAACCTTAAGGGTCTGGCGGAACCCGAAATCCGACAACATCATACATAAGGAAATCACAAACATAAACCTAAATGGATCATAGAGTAATTGATTTGACCATACCAAAATGATGAGCTAGGGTTTGCAATCAAATGAGCAAATGCAAAGAAACAAAGATATCAACCAATCAAAATGAAGGGAAATGAGAGAGCCACCTTGAGTGATGAAAATGGTAAGAATCCACCGAAGAAATCTCAAACAAATGAGAGAGATTTGGGAGGCTCTTCTGCTTCAAAGAAAGAGGGGGGGGGAGTTGAGCTCGGTGGAGAGGTGTGGCCTGAATGAGTGGTTGAGGAGGGGGGGGGATATCCAGCCCCTCCCCACCTTATCCACAACACAGGGCCCTACCGCCAGAGGGTCTGGCGATAGGTTTCAAAGAACTCACCGCTGCATTCGATGGCGGTAGGCCCTTTCCACGCCAAAGACCTGCCAACGGCCGTCGGTGGCCGTGGAAAGAGGGGACGGTCAGACGTAGAAACCTACCGCTGTGGGGGCGGTAGGCAAAAGGGTCAGATCCCAAATTTTTTTTGAATGAGGTCAGATTTTGATTTTGTTTGCAAAAAGGGTCAAAACACGAAATTTTGCCTCCCCCTGAACACGTACGGCCGCCACCGTGAATCCCACCTCCATGCCGCGGCTGCCTAGCTCTTGCTCGCCTGGGCTTGCTTGGATGGGCCACGGCGAGGCGCCGGTCCCCTGCCACTCCTGTGACGATGTCGACACGCACGGCCGGGCGCGATGACGCTGAAGCCCTCCTCTCTGACGTCTCGGCAGAGTGCCCTTGGTCGCAGATTGTCCTCCTCGGCGGCACCTCCATGAGCAGCGTCTCCGCCGCCCGCCTGCAGCTTTCGTGCGCTTAACACTGCCATCGCCTATGAGTGTGCAGACGGGCGTACCCTTCAATCCTCTTTTCGCAAATCCATAGATCGAGCATCCATGGATGGTAGATGCAGCGGAATATTTACGGGTGAGGGGTTGTGAGGGGAGGAGCCCACTGACGACCTTGGACGCCAGTTATGACCACGACCAATCGTGGTCGACGTGAAAGGTGTTGAACCAACCACATATTCCGCCTCAGAATCGAAACAACCGTCACGCCGCCGTGAACAACCATACATTACATCCTGATGTTACGACAAGCGAATTCGTATGAGGAAGCCATGGGTGGAGTGCTGTGGCTAAGAACTTCAAAATCTGCAAGCTCTACTCTACTCTGCAGGGCCGTCTCCAGAAATTCGGGGCCCCGGGGCGAAAATCAAAATTAGCCACTAGATATTTGAATAACAGAAGAGCTAATATAAATAATATACTATATTGTTATGTCTTCCTATTTTCTATCTGTAAACCAAATAAATGTAAAGATTCATTGTTCAAACTGTAGTATAGATGTGAATCTATCTATTTTCTATCTATACTGTTACGATTTTAAAATACTTCCCACAAAGAAAAATCATGCCTAAAAAATTGACGTGTACTGTAGTATAGATGTGCTTTAAAGTAGTATTACCGTAATTTCGTCCTCCTAACCTAGCCCCGTTTGCCAGTTTGGCAGTCCTAATTTAATCTAATGAAATAGAAGCAAACTAATTACCAATACCTGGTAACCGAGGACTAGAGCCTGGAGGCAGGAAGCCAGCACAACAACAATCATCATCCTGAGCGATCGGCTGATCGCCTATAGACGGAAGAAGGCAGCCGGCGGCGGCGGCGTGGGCGATTGGGAAATTGCGCAAAAGGAGAACCGGCCAGAGTATTGGGACCTCTCGCGATAGATTTTTTTTGAGGCCTCTCGCGATAGATGGGTCATGGCAGAAAAGAGAAGGAAATGAGGCCTCGTGGGCGGGCTTTGCTAGATGGGCTGCTCTCTTTGCTTTGCTTTTGCTGGGTGAGCCGATGGATGGATATTAACCTATACGACACACATGTAAATAACAGTCATTTGGGGGCCCTAAATTTTTGGGGGCCCTGTGCGGTGGCCCATCTTGGCCTCCTCCATCGACGGGGCTGCTACTCTGCTATTTGGTAACTATTGGCAATCAACGGCTGCATGGTTCACCGTTTACATAGTCTCTATTGGAAGCACCAGTATGAATCGATGTGCTTATGCCCATCTGTTGCTCTTTGATCAATTTTGTGTGGTTGGTTCATTTACAGCCATTGTGCAAATCCTGGTGCATTCTGTGTCGCTGTGGGATGTGTCACCGACGGAATTGGCGTTCATGTGGCCGGTGCACCTAGGGGTATGACAGACACAACGGTCAGTTAATTGCAGCCTGATGCATTTACTAGCTATTTGCCGTTGCGACTATGTGGCGAACACCTAAGAGGAGAAGCGAGAAGCTTAAGAGGTGAGAAGTACCTACTTGCTGCATGCTTCACCATTGCTGGGCACAGAAAAGAGATACGGAGATATTAAATCAAGGGGTGTCAGAACATACAGTGCTGCCTGCTGACATTGTGCTATTGCATCGCCTGAACCAGGGAAGAAAAAAGAGGAGAGAGGTAACAAAATGTGGGAAAGAGGAAAATTAGTTGTTGTTGCATTTTCGACAAGCTTCATCATATTCAGCATCCACGCTTCAAAAGTAACATTCTTATGTAGTCCTAACAGATTGTTTGGTGGATTGAAAAATGCAGAGGTTTAAATTTGAGTCGGTTCTTTTCAACTATCTTTGGATTAAGAAAAGAGATAGCATTGAAATGCCTGGTTTTTGCACTTCATTTGTGTATCTGAAGTTCTGAACTGGCTTGTGTACTATAGGATACTTGCCATGCATGTGCCAATTACTTCGCTAGCAAATTGTTGTTGAGCACCAGACACTTTTCACTTTCTACAACTAAATGTGTTCCAATTGTTCGGAAGATGGAATGGTATGTTGTCTAATCTCAGTTTATTTTCACAATACTCAGTTTGATGATTTTTGGAATATTAGATTAAAAATGATCTATCATACTTTGAGTTGGGAGACATTAGAAATTGTGCAGGTTATACTACTTATGCCCAGTACCCAGACTATCGTAATCTAGGCATGTCCATACTCTCTAGGTGATGTGCCCAGCATGCTTCTGCACGGGAATGTTAATGGCAAGTGAGCATGACCCACGTATAGTTCCGTTTAATTAATATTGGGTAATTTGAGGAGTGCATGCTGGTTATGTGATTTTTCTTTTTCTGTCAAGCAATTGTTTTCTATTGCTGGGGTAGTCCTAAATAATCAGACTAAGAAGAGTTACAGCGAGATGAAGCTGGTAGCTATGACGATCAGATCAAATACGAAAAGTTGTAAGTCAGATATATCATGATACTGAACAGTGTGATAAGTTGACTTCATAATTTAGATGATGTTTGCGGTTTTCTTCATTCATGCATGTTGCTACATTCGTATGATAATTCCTACACCATCCTTGATTGGACATCTAGGAAATTATCAAATCATTGTTGACAAAGACAGTTGGGCTGGTGGTCTAAGGTGCTAGATTTAAGTTGTGGTCCAAGGCTTAAATTTAAATCTTTGGTTTCAACTTTCAACAGTCGAGAACTTTGAAATTACAGTAAAGTAGAAGTTGTAGAGGATGTTCAACTGTTGGTAGCTTCCCAAGGGATTGATATTTGTTCAATTCCGGTCAACAAAGAGGAATTTCGGTACAAACCAAAGGCTTGTTGTAGGCAATTATTTAGTCAGGCAGTAAGTGTATGGAATTAAAAGATGGATACCGAAAAAGGCTTTCGCCCCGCTTTATAAATAAAGCAAACCGCCACAGAGCAAACAAACCCACACAAGTCCACACACACACCCAAGTCTCACGACAAAGAACATAGGTTCTGCTGAGGGCACAACCCAACAAGCCCGAAGGAAAGAAAAACAACATCATCATCATCACACAAGGCGCTTAATCAGGCTCGGAGGCGGGCGGTGGCGGCGGCGACAGCGGACGGCCATCGATCGGATGTTGGCGATGAAGGCGGAGATGGCGTCCACGGTCCGGGCGGCTAAGCGGCCGCCAAAGCTGCAAGAAACCCGCGAATTTGTAGAGAGCGTCGAGCGCTGACGAAGGGGAGCGTGCTGGATCACAAGCTTATTGCAAACGGTCCACAGGCGTCCAGCGAGAACCCCAACCTCAAGCCACCTAATGTGGCGAGAGGGCCTTGAGGACGACTGGATTTCAGTAAATAGGTCCGAGAAGTTGGTGTGGCACCAACGACCGCCGACCACCTCACGAAAGCAGCTCCAGAGAAATTGGGCGGAAACGCAGGAGAAGAAGATGTGGTTTGAGTCCTCAGGGACTCCACAGGCGGCAGAATACGGTGCCCGGGCCATTGCGCTTGCAGACCTCCACTCCAGACGGGACCCGACCGCGAATCCACTGCCACATGAAGATGCGAATCTTCAGTGGTACGCGGACGGACCAAACCATCGATAAGGGGAGGGGGCGGAGGAAGGGGCAATGGCCGAGTAAAGCGACTTGGTGGAGAATAGGCCCGACGGCTCCAGCCGTCACCAGACACGGTCCGACCTGCCATCCATCAACGGCTTGTGCAACGCGACGCAATCAAGCAACTCACGCCAGGCAGCGGATTCCGCCGGCCCAAAAGGGCGACGGAAAGCAAGGCGCCCCAGGTCAAGAAGAGCCCTATTGACCGAAATCATGGGGTCGACGGAGATAGAGAAGAGGGCGGGAAGCGGTTAAGGGGGAGTCTCCAGCCCAACGATCAAACCAGAAGAGCGTCGAGAGGCCGGACCCCACCGAGATGGAGGTCCCAATGCTAAGCACCGGGAGAAGCTGAACAATAGACTGCCAGAATCGGGAGCCGCCCGATTTCAGAAGGCAAGTGGCTGGCCCGTAGGTATTTATTCCGGATAATGTTGAGCTGGAGGCCGCCATGACCTCGGGCGATGCGCCAGAGCCAGCGGAGAGAAGGGCTATATTCATCCTCTTGGATCACATGATGCCCAGCCACCTTGCTCCCTGGCTTGCAGATGTCGTGCCAATCGACCATGTGGTACTTCGCTTATCATGCTCGCCAGCCCAAGAGAAGCGGACTGGATCTTGGCGATCTCCTTGTGGAGAGACTCATGGAGGCTATAGAAGCTCATAAGGAACAACGATGAGACTAGAGAGGGAAGAGTTGATGAGAATAGTCCGGCCGCCTTAGATAGCCATCTCCCCTGCCAGGGCTCGCAACGGGACTGGAGCTTAGTAACTGCGGGCCTCAGGTCCGCGGCAGAGAGACGCGAGTCACTAATGGGGGTCCCCAGGTAGGAGGTGGGGAAAGAGCCCAGGCGGCAATTAAGTCTGTTGGCGATGGTAATAGACTCAGAGGGGGAATATCCCATCACCATGACATCACTCTTATCAAAGTTGATCTTGAGGCCCGACATCTGTTGAAAGCAGAGCAGGAGGAACTTGAGGTTGGCGATGTCCCCCTCCGAGCATTCGACCATGATGATCGTGTCGTCAGCATACTGAAGGATGGAGATCCCCGAGCCCCCAGAAAGGTGTGGGGTAATCCCACAGATGTGGCCGTGACTTTGGCCTTATCAAGGATGGAGGCCAGAGCGTCCACAACCATATTGAAGAGGAACGGGGAGAAGGGGTCGCCTTGGCGAACCCCACAAAGGGTAGGGAAGAAAGGACCAATCTCGCCGTTGATGTTGACCGCCGTGCGACCGCAAGAGACCATTTGCATGACTCTAGTGATCCATTGGTCATCGAAGACCTTCCGAAGAAGGACTTCCCTGAGGAAGGTCCAGCTAACAGAGTCGTAGGCTTTGTGGAAATCGATCTTCACAAAGACCGCCCTAAGGCGCTTGGTCCGGACCTCGTGAAGGACCTCGTGGAGGACCAGGACTCCATCAAGGATATATCGGCCTTTAATGAAGGGCGACTGGTTAAGTTGGGTAATCCGGTCGGCAAGCAGGGTCACCCTATTGGCGTACCCTTTGGCCAGAATCCGGAAGATCACATTAATGACCGTGATCGGCCGGAACTGGCGGATGTCGGACGCCCCAGGGACCTTGGGAATGAGAGAGATGATCCCGTAGTTGAGGCGCCCCAGGTCAATAGATCCAACAAAGAATTCTTCGAAGATGGCCATGACCTCCGGTTTAATCACGTTCCAGAAGGTCTGGAAGAAAATGACCGGGAGGCCATCCGGCCCGGCGCAGAAGAGGCATTCATACCCTTGATAGCCTCCTGCACCTCCTGCTCGAGAAGGGGACCCGTCGGGGCCGCGTTCTCAGCGTCGGAGACTAATCAATGCCGGCCCAACAATCATGGGCGAGGAGATGCCGCCCGAGGAGCGGCAGAAAAGGGACCTATAGAAGCCGTCGACATGAGTGCGGATGTCGCGAGGGTCCTGAAGAAGGGTCTCCCCATCCTGCAGGAGGGGATGGTGTTGCGTCTACGGGCGGCCGTTGGCGATAGCCCGGAAGTATGCAAGATTCGCATCACCTGCAGGACCCACTTCCGAGCGCCCGAAGGCGCCAATATGCCTCCTCATCAGAGTAGATCACGGAGAGTTGGTCTTCGAGGTCATAGCGGGCCAGCCACTCGTCCGGAGACAGACCCACCATGTCGGCCCGAAGGTTAAGGGTCTGGATCGCGGAAAGCAGCGCCTTCTTGCGCTCTTTCAACCACAAACATTGTGGAATTTTCCATAGGTGTCTTTCTCGACTTGCATGTTTGCCTGATTAGTGAAACATGAGTTAAGTGATTGCAGTTCTGCATAGTTGTAACATAAACTATTTTTGCCGGCTCGTATTAATTAATCTGGGAATCGAGTAAATCTCTCCAAAATTTTCTTTTGGTTATTTTGAGTAAAATGCTTGATACTTTGCGCTTCTGATGAAGATTTGAAGCGTACTAATCCTACATGACTATGAACTTGATAAAATGAAGCAAACTGTGAATTAGATGAAGATTCGTCCTGTATACATGCGGAAGAGGGAAGATGCAAAAAGTACAACAGAGTAGAAAAAGGCACACCTTGCACTTACCATTTCCGGAGTGCCGATGTACGATTCACTAAAATTAATGACTTTATTCTCCGTGAGGTAATAACAACTGTTAGCATGTAAGCTTTCTGCTTTCTGTGAACTGATTTTATGCTTGATTTTAATTTATATAATAGAAAATTATGTGAGGCACAGAGTGATATGCATACATGGCCACGGATAGCTATATGCCGTGTGATACAAAATATTCTCTTTGTAATTTGTGCTTCAGTTGGACAAGAATTTTTAGAAACAGTTATGTTTTAATTTTAATTATTACATAACATGTCCTATGTATGAACTAAGTTACTCCCTCCATCTCAGTTTACAAGTCTTGCACGTGTACCTAGGTCATTTTAAATTTGCGCTCTCATTTGATCATCATTGTTCTTAATATTTATTCGCCTCAAAATACACATCAGCTTTAATAATTGAGTCTCTCGCTAAGAAAGGAGAGCTTGATTCTCACGTCTTGAGCGATCTGTTCTTTTAGTAGAAAGTTGCAAGAGTATTTTTTTCCCGTGGCAACGCACGGGCGGGCATATTTGCTAGTAATTACAAAATTAGGAATTAGAAGTAGGAATCGAAGTTAATCGAAAAGGACTCGCTAAGCTATCTGTAATCACCTGTAGCCACGAGCCCAAGGCCGTCGCCTCATGATTAGAGTTTTCAGTTTTGACGATCTTGAATTCCCGATTCCTTTAGGCTGTAGCGATCGAGACATTGATTACAGGCTTGATCGAGTACGAGCAGTCGAGGAGTCGAGGAGATTAGAAAAAGTTCCCATTTCAGCGGTGGTCACTATCGTGGTTTCAGCGCTCGTCGCTGCCCCTGTTCCAGCGCTGGAGTCGAGGAGATCAGATCAGGCCGAGCCGATCCCGTTTCAGCGGAGCGCTGGTCGCTGTCGCTCATTTTTGTTTTTTCTTTGGAGAAAAACACTGTCGCTCGATGCCTCGATGGATGCCCTCCGCTCGTCGCTTCGCTTAGACTCTAGCCCAGAGCGGTAGAGCCCATTCCAGCGCCCAACCCAGTAGTTCATAAGACTAGCTTCTGTAAAAAAATTGGGCCCCCCCCCAGAATTTTGGGCCCTGTGCGGGCCGCATCTTTTGAACCACTGCAGGCCCGGCCCTGCGTTAGAGCATCTACAACAGGACTTGGCAAATCCACCCCCTATACGCCCGCGTAGACCGCTTGCCGGCCCCTCATATATTGCGCCGTACATCCATATTCCTCAAATGCCGATCCTCAAATCCATACAATCCATGCATCTCGATCATACAATATAAATTGTCCGAATTCAATAGTTCAAAACAAAGCAAAGCAAATCATAGTTCAACAAAGCGGACATGCCAAAATGAAATCAATGTCCGAGCGTGACGGATGACTTTGGATCACTAGACGGGCGCCATCCATGGCGCCTGCTCCGAGCCCAGGTGGTCTGCGTCCGTCCTGCTCCACCTGCATCCGGGCTGCCTGCTTCGCCTGCATCCGGGCTTGGGATGGAAATGGGTAGGTATGGGTGGGTACAACCTTCTATTGCCCAAACCCATACCCATAAAACTTTCTATACCCACCCATTTCAATACCCATGTGCACAAATTGACACCCATGCCCATACCCATCGGGTATCCTATACCCAATGGGTATCCAATGGGTAAAATATATAGCATTTAAATTTTAAAGAAGTGCATAAATGAGTGTAAAATTCAAGTGATGATGGGCGATCAATCTAGTACTGACGCGACGTCAACTGGTGTGTGGCCAATTCCAGGCGGCAAGGGATTATGATAAGTGGTCGGTGGAAGCCGACATACTGGAAGGTGGCGGCGGGAATTGGGGTTCGCTAGTTCGAGATTTGGAAAAAAGTGCGTTGGTGATGAGTTGAGATTTCATCATTTCGAGGAGTCACATAGGACATAGGAGGAGTGCGAGCTGGTTGTTGCAAGCCTATGAGCTATGGTTTGTTTAGGGAATAAGGGATTAAGAGTTGGGCCATATGGGTTGTATGTTGACCCCGCATGTCATAGAAGTTATTTGCATTTAATAATATTTTCATGGTATCCATTGGGTTACCCATGGGCGCAATCTCATACCCATGCCCTATCCATATATTTTGCAAGTATGGATACCCATTAACCATGGGTACAAAATCTTGCCAAGTCTTGCCCATGCCCACTATTTTCGGGTAGGGTACCTGATGCGGAGCATCCCTCGACCATCCCCATGGACGTCACACCGCCACCGCAAGTACGGAGAGGACCTATGACGAGAGCTCGCGCACGCGCCGTGGAAACCAAGGTGAACTCTTTCCTCTTCGAGTTTCATTCGGATTCACACGAGAGTCGGATTCTACCTCATGTGGAAACTCTATGCACTCGTAGGTATCAATAAGAAGACCGTGAAGAGTCGAGGACGGAGATGCAAGCACACATGGAAGAAGAGAAGGAAGAAGGACGGCCGAAGCACCAAGCAAGGGAGGCCCCGGACCATCCCGGGTGCCCGGGCCATCAACCCCCGGGTGCCCGGCCCCTACAGCCCCAAGGCCGCCACCTCCCTGGCCGGACCGGGTGCCCGCACCCCGTCCACCGGGTGCCTGGTCCTCCTTCGCCCGGCGCCTCTGACTTGTCCGGGTGCCCAGACCTATTTACCCCATGGTAGAACCCGTCGGGGAGGCCTGAGAGGCGGTGGTTTACCCTGTGGCGGGCCATCCACACCAGAATAGATAGAGTTTTCCGAAGAAACCTGCTAGTGGAGGAAGGCCTCCTAGGGATAAGAGACATAGGGCTAAAGAGAGAGCCCGACTTTCCACAGAATTCTATAGGGATCTATGAGATCGAGTATGGAATTCTGTTTACTCCTTCGAGTCGACGAAATTCATAAAATTCTCCGCGAGCGTATTGAACAATATAATAGGAAAGTAGGGATTGAGAATATAGGTCGCGTAGTTCAAGTGGGGGATGGGATTGCTCGAGCCTGGTCACTGCGGCCCCCTTTTGTGAGGAGGCACCCCTTCTC